>VDFB02034533.1:85951-100848 GCA_007258455.2 Sequoia sempervirens
TATCTCTGAATTTCTTTATGTGCACAAATTGTTGTGCACTACAAAACCTCTTCAGTTTGTCCACTTGTGCATTGCCATTTTCCCTTTTCTTATATTGTGCATGCACCTTCCTCATCTTGTCAAGAGCATGGAGGATCTTTTTAGTTAGTACATTATGTATCTCACTCATACCAAGTGTTTTTAGAGAAGATTCATTTTTCATTCCATGCACTCTAGTACTTGTTACCTCCAGTTTTGTGTTGCCATTTTCCCATTTCACATAGTGCACATGCTTGTTCATCAATTTTTGAAGAGGAACAATCTCTTTAGTCAATACATTATCTATCTCATTCACTTTGGTTTGCTTCTTTTCAAGTGTTTTTAGAGAAGATTCCTTTTTTATTACATACTATCTACTACCTATTGGTCGAGTTCTGCATTGCCATTTTCCAATTGTGCATATTGCACATGCACCTTCCTCAAGTTTTGAATAATAGGGAGAATCTCTTCACTCAATACATTATCTTTTATCTATCTCATTCAATGTGGTTTGCATAAATTTCTAAGGTGATCTTCATTACATTCTTATTTTGTACTAAACAAATCTTTTTCATTACGTTCATACGGTCTATATATAACTTCATGTTGGAAAAAATTAGATGTGTAATCAAATTGAGGTGAGAGATCACAAACCAATTGGGTTATTACTACATTAATCAGAAAAAGGTTTTGATTACATTCTTATTATTTTCTAAAATTTTTGTTTGGAAAACACTAGGTGTTATAGAACCTGCATATTTTTCTTCAACTATTTTGAAGTGTGCACATATCATTTTCAGCTTCAAAGTGTGAATTCCCCATAGATCTTATGCTTTTTTTATTTGAATTTCGCTTATCATCTGGAGATTACTTACATCAGGTCAATCCTTTGGCTACTTCCTCCTCATTTTTTGTGTAGGAGTAGCTTGATGATAATGAATTACTTCCCCAAAATTACTATGGACAAGGACAAGTAACTTCATTTTTAATCCAACTGTCCAAAAGAACAATTTAACATATCTTCAATTACTAAAATAACTAAGTTGTGCAATGCAATGGAAATTTGTAAACTCTGCTCCTATTTTGGGGTTTTATAGATGAAGAGAAAAATAAAAGATTTTTTTTGTATTTCTTGTAAATTTCACTCAAATCTCATTTTGCATATTTTTCATTGACTATTCTAAGGTTTGCATGATTCATTTTTAACTTTGACTGGTTGTTATTAACGAGCTCCTCTCACAAGATTAACAAGTCTAGAATTTTCCCAATTAGTATATTGGGGTTTGTTTTTCATAGTAAGTAGGTTTGCCCCTACCAATCATTAATTTAAAAAAGGGGCAAACAATTTACAAATAAAGAAATATTTGATAAGCTATGGGGTTTATTCAAAATTTCCCACTTTTCTGAGGTACTTTATTTGTATATTTGTTTGCTTTCCATCCTTAGTAGGTACTGCAAGCTACTTACTCTTTAAAGTACACATTCTTCATTTCCTTATGAGTTCATCTCATTTAATTGAATCTTGTTTTCTCACCTAGATCTTGCTAGAACTTATCAATTAATTTTTTTTATGTCAATTCCATAATGGCAAATAGTTATTCCAGTAAATCTATGAGTTCAACGTGGCTTGTGGACTGGGCTTAATGGTAAAGCTTTGGATCCTTGACCTAGGTTCCAGCTACTGCCTAGCTCCCAAGTGATGGCCTCCCTTCGTAGGTACCCATATTAAGGCAACATTTTATAATATTAACTCAATGTTCTAGAGCCCCTACCTATGGTAATTTGCTATTTCAACCATCCAATATTTTTGTCATTTTGTATCTATATGAACTATTTAAGTTTCAAGGCTATGAAAAAAAAGCTAAGATATATGGGAGAGGGGCCCAAATTAGGGCAAGATCCTATATTGGGGATGAAAGTAGTCCCACGTGGGCCCCACACTAGACTGCCTTAATATGCAATTGTAAAACAGTTTTCACCCACAAAGTCAACAAAGGTACTCAAATCATTGTACCACCAAAATTGTATTATAATTGGTTTATATTTGTCTCCAACACAAATAATTATTCATAGTCTTACATGTCAGTGAATATTCAAAGCACATCTGACACTACAAACATACAAGCCATATTGATTGTTACTGGCCCGTAGCTTTAAAACATGCACCCAAAATATAAAATTAGTATAACCCACGCTCCCCTATAATATCACCACTTGCATTACATCATTGCCAGTATTTTAATACATGTACGCTGAGGAGAACAACTAGGAGCCAAGATTGTCCCATCACCAAATCCAATTGAACCCACACCCTATCTCATTGTGCTAGCAATACAACATTGAAAGGAAAATCAATCATTCATAACTGTCCCATTGGTCAAATCCTTGGGCACGACAACTGGTGCATTCTCCTCTTTTTCCACCTACAAACACCAAAATAATGGTGTTAAGGCCACCAAAATCGCCTGAGCAACAAACACTACACGCCATAAATACATACAAACTATGCAATTGAAGGCATCCAAATATATTTTCAAATTTGAAAAAGGAGGAACAAAATTAAATACTCCATACCAAACAACATTGAACATATAAAGAGATTTTCAAATTCAAAAATGTATTTCCATTTACCACGTCTCACCTTCATATTCAATGCTACATTTTCCTGAAGGAAAACGAACAAAGAGGAGAGGAAGAAGCAGCAACAACATGCTATCAAGATATAGGTACTCTACACAAAATTATTGTTTATGCCTATGGATGCCAATCTGTTCAATGCTATGCAAATGTTTTTCACAATATTGTAGATACCTTTGGTTTTTCATTTAAATTCTTTATGTCCCAATGGAAATATGTTGTATGTGATGTTAATGTTTCTCACAAAAACTTGTAACTCAACATCTAGGGTTTCAACTTACACTATTTGTGAATGTCAAGTCAATTTTGTTTAGTTTTTGGGTTTTTTTTACGTTCTCTATGCCTGCCAATGTACATTTGTTCTATGCACTGTAAATATTTTGTGATCAACAGACCTATAACTCAATATATGGGGTTTCAACTTACATTGTTTATTTATGTCAAGTCAATTGAGTTTGTTTGCTAGAGTTTTCTTAGGCTCTATATGCCTGCCAATATAGATCAGTTCTATGCACCATAATTATTTATCAACCACCAATTTGTAACAATTATATTTGGGGTTTCAACTTTCTCTATTTATGAATGTCAAGTCATTTCAATTTAATTCCTGGGTATTTTTTATGTTCTATATGCTTGGCTATATAAATTAGTTATATGCACTATAAATGTTTCTCACCCACTACCCTCTAACTCAATATTTGGGGTTTCAACTTACGTTGTTTATGGATGTCAATGCATTTCAGTTCCTTACAATGTGATTGTTAAACCCTACGTGATTGTTGCACAAGACTAGGTCATTTTTTTGAATGACAATGTGATTGTTGCAACCTATTCTTTCTAACTCATTATATGGGGCTTTGACTCATATTTTGTTTATGAATGTCAATGCATATCCACTTAAATTCAATGTCATTGTTTCACCCAATATGATCTAAGCAAATATCATCAATTACTTTTAGTTCAATTGTAACGTTTTCATATATCATCTATATGCCTTGGAATGCCAATATCTTCTATGTTTTCTAAATGTTTCTCACACAAAATTGTAACTCAATATCATGGGATTTCATACTTAGTAACTATTGATGAATGATAATGAATTTCAGTTATCTACATTGTTAATTCCAATCCGATGTATGTCATAAGACCAACTCTTTTCATTTCAATCCAAAAGGTTATAAACTTGTGCAATTCAAACAAAGTATTAAATAATCGCATAAAACTTCAACAATTACCAAATTTACCATTATAAACTATTAGCTAACACAATAAAGAAAAAAATAGCTCATGCATCACTCTGTCTTTAAGGGTGTTCAATGGTGGTTCTTATCATTGTTTGAAACATGTCTAAATAATGTGTGTAGGTGCAATATAAAGTTGATATGAGGTCCATGCCATTGAAGAAGAGATCCATGATAAGGTGGTCTGCATGTAAAAGAGGGGTTACATTCCCTCTGAAGAACTAAACGTAGAAGCAGAGACAGTTGTGGTAGTTAGTCCTCCATCAGGCAAGTGGACAACAACATTATGGCATTGGGAATTGACAATGAATCAAATAGTTAATCAACAAACAAATGACATGGTGGATAGCCAAGGTGAGGAAATTAATGATGACCTAAGTCTTCCCTCATTCCCTACCCCACTATGTACACGAGTTCAAAATTGGTTTGAAAAATATTAATTAAATATTGATTATTTAATTAATGAAACCTTTATTCTTCTACTATTTAAATAAATTGCAAATTTATTTATGTAGTTCCTATTTTCTTAATTCCTCTATTCTAACTCACCCTCTTCATGATTTAATTAAAATAAACAAATCTAAATAATTTATTTTATTCTAATTAATTCCCTCTCATTAAATTGGAATTTTTAAATTCTAATTTGTCACATTTCTACATATCTCTCTAACTACCTTCCACCCCACTCTCCAACTCAGCATGTGTCACATGAAAATAATTATTCTTATTTTCATAAATTGGATATTTACTCTCAACAATTCAACAACCTTCAAGACACATGGCTTCATCCTCCAATTGATTCCTTCTTACACTTGGCAAGATGGTTTTACTAAAGGGAACCATTTCCTTGTTTTCTCCATCCTTTTCATTCCTCACCGTCGATTTCTCCAGACTGAATCTCAATCATTCATGGCTACAAACTCACCCAATGCCTTGGAAAAATCTATAAATTGAGGCCCATTTATAGCTTTTGAACAAGGAGCAATTGCATAATCTTACTCTGCAGAATTTCACTTGAGTTTTTAGAGCTTCATTTGCATTTTTAGCCTAGCATTTAGGATTATTTATCAATTTTGATTTAGATCATGGCTCCTTTAGGCATTTCATAGTTTAATTCAGCATGTAGAATCAATTCTAAATCCTATTAGCATTAGCATAGTTTGCATTGTTTTCCACTTCATATCATTTTGTGCATATTGGCTCATTTCACCATGTCCAGTTATCATTTCATACAGCTGAATCTTTTAATCATATAGATGTGGGTTTATAATCTGCATTGTAAATGGATATGCTACTTGTTTCTTAGATGAAATCTCAGAGATTTGTGCAAGAATAAGATCTGAGAGCACAAATTTCCAAGACATTTAAGATTAGAGGAGGATGCAAAGTTTTTAAAGAATTTTGTTGTTAAACTATGTTTGATTTAGATAGATTCTTTAATATAATACTTCCCATCTAAGTGTGTTTGTTTTAAATATAATTCATGCATATTTTCTAACACACATAAATTGGCGCCCACCATGGGGCCTAGCCCCTGTTATTTTAACATTTTCTAGAAGTTTTGTTTTATAGGCTCAGACATGTAATTTTCTGGCGCAACCGTGTAATTCTCTAGCACTTTCACCGACTGTTTTGGCTCTCCAAAGGATTTCTCTAGTGCTTTCAATCCATTCAGTGGCACTTTGACCCCATTCTGTGGTGCTTTCACCCTTTTTTGTGGTGCTTTCGCCAAATTATGTGGCGCTTTTACTTAATTTTGTTGCGCCTCCATTGTTTTGGTGCTTTTGCTTACTATTCTGGCACTTTCATTTGTTTCTATAATTTTTCCTGAGAATGAAAACTAATGTTGCTCTTTCTATTTTGTAGATTATGTAAAATGTTATCAAAGACCATGCTGAAACTCCATAACACTTGCAAAGATAATCTATGAGAAACTACTAATGAATTTGATGCAGGGGTTGGATTTTATGTCTTTCCTTCGTGCTTAAATTAGGAACATAGATTAATTAATAAGGAATGAACACCATGTTTATTACCTATTTGGAAGGGTAGGCATATGCTCTCCCCTTAACTGGGCGACCAAAAAGCTAGATCCCTTCCTTTTCATTTATTTGTGGTGTGTTTTGAATGGTAGGCATATGCTCTCCCCTTACTGGGTGACCAAAAAGAAAGACACGTTCTTTGTTAATTTGTGAGTGTGAGTAGGGTATACGGTGAGGGTTCTCTCATTATTCATGTGGAATAAAGAGGATCAAACTATAGGTATACTCTCTCAATTTTGTTTATCCTAGAGGGCCTACCTTGGGGAAAAAGTACTCACCCAAGGGAACGATTCAACCGGTAACACTCTAAAGCCAAGAGTATTTCTAGCTTGGATATAAATGTGGATATTGGAGTAAACACCAATATCATGTGGTTGGCTCTGACGAGAAGGGCATAAATTGTCTCTCGCCTCGATGGGTCAACTCCTACGAATGGAAAGTCCTTACTATAACCCTTGTTATAAAATTGGGCAAATCCTTTATCTATTCTCTTATTATAGAAACGATCGATGTGAAGGCATCCACATTCTCGTGGTCTTTAGTAGAAATGATCAGTCTGCCATGGGAGTTTCATGGAGGCTAGAAGCTTGGTTGACCTGAGAAGAGAGTGCAATGTAAGGGGGAGCTCGTGTGGCCAAGCTTCTGAATTCATCCACTAAAGATAAGTGTGGTTGGGGTAAAACCCGCATGGAATCCAAGAGAATATAGTCCATCACAACCCTAGGGAATGTATGTTGTGCTTGATTGTGCTTGTCAAAATTTTCTCAAAACGAACCTCAAACAAAACTTTACACAGTGGAAAAACTACAGAAATTGTGATTCAAAATACATCATCCTGGAATAATCTGTCCTTTTACCAAAGAACCATAGAAATTAAACAAACTAGAAATAAACTATTGCATTCCCTAATTCAACGCTTCTGTTGTTTTCTGTAGTGCTTTCACCAATTTTTCCAGCACATTCACCCTTTGTTATAGTGCTTCCACTTTATTTACCAACATATTTACCCAAAATTTTGGCACCTCCCAGCCATTTTGTGGTGCTTTGACCCTTTTCTATGGCACATTTTCCTACTTCTATGGCATCTCCAAGCCATTCTATGGCGCCTATAAGCTTTTCTGTAGCACTTTTTCCTTTTTGGCGCTTCCACCCACTATAACGGTGCTTCCACCAAAAAAAATGAAAATAGAGAGCTGAATGCAATTCCCATCTGCCATCCTGAAACCAGAATTCAAGCATTTTTTCAATCCAAAGTCATTTGCAACCTTGAAAAGATTCTAAACATGGTTTTCATCCAATAACTTCACGAAAGATTAAAATTCAAAAACCAAAACTCATACCTCTTAGTCCAAAGGATCGTCAAAAATGTCTTTCCATTATTTACGACTTTAGAGACCGATTGCTCTTCAATTTTTACAGAAAAGCTTCCAAGAACAACCCCAGTTTATATTTGTTTTATTATTTCCAAAACCCAAGACTCTTCCAAAGATTTGAACATCTTGTCTAGAAAGGAAATTTTTCACCATTTCGAAATTGAAACCAAAATTTCAAAATCTCCTCAAGTTTGGAATTATCCTTTAGAGTCCAAAACTCTGTTAAAATTGACTTATCCAAGTGAAACATTTTACCTAAACTTTGATCAAACATCTAAAACTACCCATCATCATCAACACCCAAATTTGATCATCAAAGTTGAGTTTCCCTATGAAGGTCTTTATCCTTCATCATTGAAACAATACACTTTGTATCAAATTTCATGACCTTGGTTAAATCAATAGAATTCATCATTCTATTCAACCTAGGTATTTCCTTGGCACTCTCAAATAACAATCAAAATTTAGCAAACCTTAGTCACTTGCATGCCTATTTTAACAAGGTCCCAAAAACAAAAACTTAAGGACAAAGAAACCGAACCTCCACATACCATGGCTAGACCAGAGGACAATCCTTTTCATAAAATTTCCCAAAAAGAAACAGATGAGATAACATAAGAAGATGTCGAACAAGCAAATCAAGACCCCAATTTCCATAAATTCCTAGAAAAAGTCTTTGAAAAGGATGGGGAGAAATAACTTTTGATGTTAGCCAACCAAGGGGCTACGTTACCTAATGACTTTGATGTCAATAAATTGAAGATTATCCCAAAGAAAACTGAAATTGAATTTCCCACTATCGATCAAATGATTACCTTGACAAATCAAATGCAAAACCTTCAACAACAACTCCAAGATATGAAAGGAGGGACTCCAAAAACATATTTGTTGCAAACATTTGTCCCTATCCCTTTGATAGAAGGTTAAACATGGTACCATTTCCTCAAAATTGTGAATTTCCAAAATATGACAAATATAACATGAAATCAAACCCTATAGACCATTTGTGAGAATTTTGAACAATGAGTCTTGAATTCTCCCATGAGGACACATACTTAATGAGACTCTTTCCTCATAGTCTAGGGGGTCATTGCATGTAATGGTTTCTGAAGTTGCAACCAACCATAAAATCCTTCCAAGAACTTGTCAACATATTCATCACATAATATTCCTATAATATTGCACATGAGATAACCATGAAGGATCTTTGTAATACCAAATAGAAACAAGGAGAATATTTTCTCATATTCCTTCAAAGATGGAGAAGGTTATTCGCCCGTTACGCTCATCCCATACCCAAACAAGAAAAGATGGAAATATTTATCGATAACCTTAACAGTCAGATGAGCTATAGATTGCAATTACAATCTCCTCCTAGCTTTGAGAAGATGGTAGAAAACGGTGTTAAAATTGAAGAAGCCTTAGTCAAAAGAGGGGTGTTGAAAATTCACAATGAAGGATCAAACAATGCTAGTTCATCTAACCATCATAACAATGAAAAACCCAAATTTTGGACAAGGAACAACAATACCAACGATGGTAATTCTGAAACACATAATGCCAAACCCATCTTTAACTTGTTAGGAACCATAACCAAGGTAGATCAAAACATCAATCAAGGAACTAATCAAAATGTCTCCTCATCCAACAATCAAAGTGATCACAATCAAAGTAACACCCCATCAAAATTTCTACCATATCAAACACAATCAAACCATCGAAAATTCACCCCTTTGGGTCAATCACATGAATCTTCATTGAGGGAACTTCTTGAAAATAACCTCATAACACTACCTAGCACTTGAAGCTTTGAACCTAAAGTCAAATCATCATGGTGGAATGATGCCCATTACTGTGAATTTCATCGATGCAAAGGTCACCTAACGAATAGCTGCATGCAATTAAAACATAAAATACAAGACTTGATAGATGTGAAAATCATATGAATAGAGGGACTCCAAACAAATGCAGATCATAGAGCATTCAAAAATCCCTTACCAAACTATGAAAAAGGGGAATCCTCTACGACAAATAACAAGGAAAAGAACGTAAACTATGTCCATGATACTATCATAAATTATATTTGAACAATAGAAAATCAAATGAATACCATTGAAACCAATGATTGCCAAAACATTGCCGCAAATGATAATCCGATTTATGGAATTCCAATCAAACAAGAATAAGACATTTTTATCCTTGAAAATAAAATCAATGACACCAAACCTGACATGAATACAAATGATACTCAAATCAATGTCATCAAAATTAATGGGAAACAAGACAATGTACCAGTGAATGTGACCACTAGAGCATAGGCCAAATATGTCTTAAAAGGAGGTTCATCTAAAACATCCGTAACATTGTGCAATCAATACAACATAGTGGACCAATTACAAAAGATCCCTACACAAATATCAATATTGCAATTGCTCAAGATTTCACCTGCCCACAAAGAGATCTTGGAAAAAGCCCTAGTGGACACAAAAATACCAACGAATCTGGAAGTTTGTAAATTCGAAGCCATGGTGGGACATTTAATCGTGCCACATTGCCTATCCTTTTTCAAAAATGATGACACATCCATCTCTCATCCCCACAATGTTGCTCTCCATGTCAAAGTACTAATCCATAAACATCATGTCAAACACTTCCTAATAGACGGTGGAGCTGGCCTGAATATATGTACTTTAAAACTTGTTCGTGCCTTGGGATTTTATGAGAATGCAATTGATTCAAAGAAAAAGATTACAATAAAAGCATATGATGATGAGGAAAGAGCTTCATAAGGGTTGTTCATCCTACCCATACAAGTGGGACCAATCCAAAAAGATGTAATTTTCCAAGTCTTAGACAAGGATTTGACCTATAACAACTATTGGGTCGACCATGGATCCATGAAATGCAGGCGGTCCCTTCAACATACCACCAATGTCTAAAATTTCCTTGTGGTGGCCAGGAAATCACCATTTTGGCTGATTCAAATAGTCCTTAGTATTTCAATACACTGAAATCTATCCAAGGTATCTTTGTACCTCATAATAGAGAAGCTTCCATTTCCACTACTTTCAATGAGCAGAGCTAGTCAAGATCCTCATCCAAACCGTTAGTCATTTACACAAATCATGAAATCCAATCCAATTCCACATCTAAATAGTCTGAGAAGAAAGAAGAAGTTGCTTCATCCATATCCTCAAATCCCGAAGCCCAATTGAATTCCTTGTCAAAAAAATTTGATGAAAAAGTCCAAGTCAAAGACAAAGGTGTTGGTGAATACTTCTTTGAATGGTCCTTGTGTCTTTCACACTTTTCTTCTTCAAAGGTTTACGGAAAACCCTCTACATCAACACAACAGACCCTACAACCAGTCACAAAATTTGATGGATGGTTCATAAAAGAAAGCACCAGGTTTGATGAAGCAGAAGACAATGATGTTCTAAACTCGCTCTATAAAGATGAGGAAGAATCTCAAGTAGCAACTGCTACTATACAAACAACTAAATATGGAAAATGTTTTACTATCTTGGAAAAGATGGGATATGAAGGGAAAGGCCCCATGGGTAAGAGAAAAAGAGGGAATTGTAGAACCAATTCAACCCATTTTAATCAATCCAAAAGATAAGAATGGATTAGGCTATAAAGAGGATACAAAAGAAAAGGCGGTTGAAAGAATCCTACAATTACAAGCTAGCAAAGAGCATGAAACTGATTCCAATGAATATGAGTGGGATTCACTATCAGAAGAGTCCTATCATGACAAGGATATTGATTTGGTACACAAATATGCACCCCTACTCAAAGAAGGACAAGGATCAGGTTCGAGACCATTTGAATTTGGATATCAACACCTTGATGATTCTAGTGAAGATGATTCAACTCAGAGTGAAATAGATAATTCAGAAGAGAGTTACCTTCTAGACCTTGATTTTGCTATTGGACTAATAGAAGACACCGCTATCTGAACCCTCACCATTTCTGACCTTAACCCATTGGGTGATTGCTTACCCTTGGTACATCCTAAGCTCATAGATTAGGACCTAACTGAACCATTTGGCATCCCTACATTTTCAAATGATGATGCCATTATCAATATCCTTTGTGCCAATGATCCTAAAATAGACTCGACCAATGAACATCGTAACAAGGCTTCCACATAGGGGAGTATAAAATCTTCCAGTTGCAAAATAAATAATACAAGAAGTAGATATGATATTGAAAACCATTTAATGGTAGTATTAGATCTGGAAAAAGTAAAAACAAAGAGCACATCCGATGGAAAAAACCTCCCTGAGGCGTCAAAGGATGGAAGATTTGATACTCTCCTAGAAATTTTTTAGGAAATATCAAAAGTCTTGATTGAACCCACACAGTCTATCAACATTGGTAATGAAGAGACAGTGAAGAATATCCATCTAGTAGCATCTTTGACAGAACAAAAAAAGCCAAGCTTTCTCAACTTTTTCATAGAAAAACAAATCATCTTTGCTTGGTCATATGTTGATATGCCAAGAATTGATCCAGAACTCATCATGCATCATCTATCATTACCTCTAGGAGTGAAACTAGTCAAATAGAAGTTGAGAAAAATGCACCCCCATATCGCCCTATTGGTAAAAGCAAAGTTGAAGAAATTGTTAGATGCAGGATTCATCAGATGCATTGACTATGTCGAGTGGATCTCCAATATAGTACTAGTTTCAAAGCTTGACAACAACATTCACATCTACACAAATTTTTGAGATCTTAACAAAGCTTTTCCTAAGGATGATTTTCCTTTGCCCAATATAGATATCATAGTAGACTTGACGACAAGACATGGCATGCTATCACTAATGGATGGATTTTATGGGTATAACAAAATCAAAATAGCCCCAAAAGATCAAGATAACACGGCCTTTACTTGTCCATAGGGAACCTTTTGTTGGAATGTTATGTCATTCGGCATGAAGAATGCAGGAGCTACTTACCAACGTGCCATGACAATAATTTTTCATGATATGATACATAATTTTATGGAGGAATATGTGGATGATTTATTAGCCAAATCATATACTAGGGAAGGACATTTGGAGATCCTAGATAAAATTTTCACTAGACTGGAGAAATTCAATGTAAGGCTAAATCCCAAGAAATGCGTGTTTGGGGTGACACTAGCAAAAATCCTAGGTTACATAGTATCAGAAAAAGGGATTGAGGTAGATCAACCCAAAGTCAAAGCTATTATGGAAATGCGACCACCAAAGAACATTAGTCAACTCCACTCTCTACAAGGGAGGTTTCAATCAATCCATAGATTCATTTCACAGCTGGCAGACAAGATCCATCCTTTCACTCATCTGCTATATAAAAATGTTTCCTTTCGATGGGATGAGAAATGTGAAGGAGCCTTCAACCATTTGAAACAATATTTAATGAATTCACTTGTCCTTGTACTACCAAAAAAAGGGAAGCCGCTACTATTGTATATTGCCACAAGAAAGACATCATTAGGAGCCCTATTAGCACAAGAAGATTCAATAGGAAAAGAACAAGCAATTTATTACATCAATAGGATGCTAAATGGCTATGAGATCAACTGTACCTACATTGAAAAGGCCTGTCTAGCAGTAGTATTTGCTACTCTACAGCTATGACACTACATGTTAACTCACACCATTAACTTGATAGCTAAAATTGATCTTCTCAAATATCTCCTCAGCAAAGCTAACCTAATAGGGAGATTAGCTAAATGGGTCATGACACTTAGTGAATTTGATATCCAATATGTAGATAGAAAAGCAATATAAGGACATGTGATTGTTGACTAGTTAGCAAAGGCACCATTACTAGATAATCATCCTTTACACATTGAATTTCTAGATGTTGATGTTCTTACCTTGGCTACAAGACAGTGGGCACTATACTTTGATGGATCACATACCCAACACGGATTAGGAGCCAGAATTCTATTTGTCACTCCACAAGTACATACCATACCAAAAACATATAGACTAATGTTCCCTTGTACCAACAACATGGCAGAGTATGAAGCATTAATGATTGGAATCAAAACAATAGTAGAGTCAAAGGTCCTAGAATTGCAAGTGTATGGAGATTCTCAATTAGTCATTAATCAAGTCAGCAATGATTATCAAACAAGGGATGACAAACTGATGCCTTACAAGAGAATGTTGGATGATTTCAAGAAATATTTTCTAGATATCAAATTTGAACAAATTTCAAGAGTGGAGGACAATAAAGTTGTTGATGCCATGGCTACTATTTCTTCCTTGTTACAAATTCCATAGAAAAGAAGTCATTATGAGTTCTTGGTGGAACAATTGTTTTCCCCTACCTATGACAGTACTAAATCCCATGTCATTTTTCACCTATTTGATACCAACACCTCAATCTACAGTGAGATTTATACCTACCTGAAAGATAACACTCTTCCACTTGACTTGTCCCAAAACCAAAAGAGCAATTTCATTCGTCGAGCTGCTCGACATACACTTATAGCAGATGTACTATACCAAAAAGGTCTTGACAGAACTCTCTTACGATGTCTGGAACGCGATGAGTCTAAAATAACTTTATGAGAAGTCCATGAGGGTGTCTACAGAATAGATTCAAGTGGCCTAACCTTAGCCAAGAAAATTCTTCATTTAGGATATTACTGGCCAACTATGGAAAAAGAGTCTTTCTAGTTTGTGAAGAAATTTCAAAAATGTCAGATTCATGGCAACCTTATCCACACACCAACACAGGAACTTCAACCTTTTGCATCCACATAGCCATTTTGTTAGTGGGGACTAGATCTTGTTGGTAAAATTCATCCATCTTCATCAAATGGACACAAGTTTATCATCAAAACTATAGAATACTTCACGAAGTGGATTTAGGCTATTCCTTTAACCAACATCACAGGAAATCAGATTTCATCATTCATCCTGAACTACATTATTTGTAGATATGGCATTCCCCAATCCATAGTCATTGACAATGGAAGACCGTTCAAAAATCAAGAATTGTGTGAGAAGTTCAATATCCAACATCGCTTCTCTACACCATATTATCCCTAGGGGAATGGTCAAGAAGAGACTTCCAACAAGACTATTTTGAAGATTTTAAAGAAAAATGTCAATGACGCAGGATGTAATTCACACATCTAATTAAACCTTGCCTTGTGGGCGTACCACACCAGTATTTGCACACTAACATGAGCTACACTGTATGCTTTGGTATATGGGTTTGAGGCCATTGTACCTATTGAAGTTGAAATACCATCATTGCGAGTTTCCTTAAAAGGTATCATCCTTGATGAAGGCTACTGGGTCTCTAAATTACAAGAACTAGAACTATTAGATGAGCAGCGCTAACATGCAATGAATCACCTAAAAGCCTACCAACAACAGATGTCCATAAGTTATAACCACAAGGTCAAACCTAGAACTTTCCAAGTTGGTGACTTAGTGTTGAAGGAAAACCCACACAATCAGCAAGATAGAGAGAAGAAAGGAAAATTTGAACCAAATTGGTTGGGGCCTTTTGTCATTGTATTAGTTTATGGATCAGGAGCATATCAATTGTCCATGCCAAAAGGGGAT
>VDFB02034533.1:100948-138424 GCA_007258455.2 Sequoia sempervirens
ATACATTGAACCAATATTTCTATGTTTTTTCCATATTGGATTGTAGCAGAGTACTTTCTTTTGTAGGTGAAATACATTTTCCTTTTTTCTGGTAAGAGAATTCTATTATATCTTAATGGGGGTCTCAAAGATCTTTGTTTTCCATGTGAGCTTTGCATAGAAATTTAGGATTTAACAGAGGGTTGAGGTTTTTATTGTTTTTTGTTTTGTTATGCTCCTTTTCTTAATAAATTTTGCTGGGAAGATGAATATTTATTATTTTTTTAAGCAACTTGTTGGTATATAGTATATTAGTTCATCTAGAGCCTTTTAGACCTGGAACCTTGAGCTACTTTTTGTTTCCCTGCAACAACCATCACTATTTATCTATTTATTTTTCTAATTTTATCTAAATTTTTTTGGTATACCTTTGGACAGCTTATGGGCCACGTCTCATACTTTGTGGTTTATCTTTGACAAATTTGGGTACGGGTTAGAGTCATGGTCCTTTGATTTAAACCTCATCCATTATCGAATGTAACAATTCTCTCTATGGAGTTTGATTGTGGCACTGTAAGCATCAAATAGGTTAATGCAATTTGCTTCATTTATTCCTAATAGTAAATCAGACAAAGGGTTTCAAGAGCCCTCAAATATATTTGTAGAGCTTTGTATGTTGAGAATTTGTTATGATTAATTGATTAGATTATAAATTCACCAAAGTTTTTATTGTTATGATTAATTGATTAGATTATAAATTGTATGATATATGCAAAGACAAGTCACATAAGCAATTCTCCATCAGGAGTTGGCTATGTACATTGAAACATTAGTAGTTAATGCTTAAGGATGACTTTGCAGTAGATTCAAATTGATGGTTAAAGGCATAACTCATTTTGTACATCTCCATTGTCCTTTCCTATTGAGAAGTTTATTATCTTTAAATATCTTGAAAATGCTTTAGAGGCTTCATTCAGCTATCTATTTTCTTCTTTGGTTTCCTGTATGAACGATTTGGGGGAACAAAGACACAATCCTTTTGATCCCACATAATGTGTTTGCTTCCAATCTTATCAACACATCCATTTGAACACTTGTAGAAATCAAGTCAAAATTTGTCTAGATATTGGGATTATCGCCACCAAATGGAAGTGCATATAGATTGAATTTTGCATCAGAAAAATCAATTGAAGAATTTTATATCTTTGTCCATATAAGGGCATAATCTAAAATCTGATAGGTCTTCTAGCATTTCATGAATATGTGTTATCAGAAAAGATTGGTGTCGTGATTGCTTCTCTTCCATCTCATGCATAGTCTATAATCTTGATGGCATTGTTCATTAGAGTTGCACATAAGTAAATACAAGGGTCACAAATTGTTTCACATGGTTTAGCTCGCATTTTCCTCTATTTGGGATGCAAAGCTTAAAAGATAATGTTATGTGATATTAGAAATCCTCTTATAGTCCTATGTATCTCTTTATAGGTATGTGTAGGATCATGATGGGCCAAAAAGTGGTGATATGATGGGTATGTGTAGGTATGTGGTTGACGACTTTTTTTAAAATCC
Organism: Sequoia sempervirens; assembly: GCA_007258455.2. Lineage (NCBI taxonomy): Eukaryota > Viridiplantae > Streptophyta > Pinopsida > Cupressales > Cupressaceae > Sequoia > Sequoia sempervirens. The sequence continues at coordinate 102,500 of VDFB02034533.1, forward strand.
AAAATTGATGAAACGAAAAGGGTTTTTAAAGGAGATTCTCAACTTTCCATCAATATAAATAATGCCTTAATTTGAATTTAATAAATAATTATTATTCATTTTCTATTTAAATTACGACTAAATTTTTGATTGATAGGTTGATTGAAAAACATCTATAACTTTCAAATAGTATCACATTTTTAATCAAAACATGTGTCACATTCTATGATTCACATATTTAAAAAAAATTGAATTTCATGAAGTTTTGATCAGTTAAGGTGGTAGACATATGAGTTTTTATATTTTTTAAAAGTTGTAATAAAAAATTCATAATTAATTATTTACCTGGAAAAAATTACAAAAAAATATGCATCACATCGGGACATGATTCTTCTACTTATATCTAAAATCTTATAAAAAATATTATCATTTTATTGTGGTTAGGGTGGTAAACAAACACCTACTTATTTTTTCCCTGAAATTTAAGTGCTACTGCATTGAAATTTCAAGTTTTCACCAAATAGATTTTTTTTATAAATAAACCTAGTAGTTTAGAAACTACATTCAATTTGCTATAGATTCTATTCTTACATATTTTTGAAATAATATAGATAACTTATTCAAATTTTTATGTCAAGTTGCCTAACTCTAATTTTTTTGAATTTCATCGCCACTTAAGGGCCTATTTTTTCCATGATGATCCTGCACATACCCTTACCATTTCTTATACAAATAATGGAAGGTTATCATATGACTTATCTTGAAATTAAACTAGTAAAGGGTTGACAAATTTAAGCAATTGATGAAACAATGTTTCAAGTTGATCAATTTAAGTGGTTGATGGTAAAATTGTCCGCTTTCCTCAATGCTTGGAGTTTAACCAGTAAAGGGTTGAAAAATTCAAGCAATTATTGAGACTATGCTTCAAATTGATCAATCAAATGGTTGATGTCACCATTGGCTACTCTCCTCAGAGTTGGGAATCCATTTTTCTATCGTATTGTGCACTTAAAGGCAACCTCAGTAAATGGAGCTAGAGCATAGTCCTCCTTCCATTTCTACTTTAGAATTGCTAACTCTGAAAGGATGGTAATTATGATAGGAATTAAGAAGTGACACCTCCATCCATGCTAAATCTTTGATCAAGTTGCTCAATTTCCTTCAAAAGCTTGACAACTTCAAACATGAATGGGTGCTTCCTTGGATCTTTAGATGTGCACAATCCTGCTATGTGCAACACTTGTGTCATTTGAGACTGCCAAGATCTATTAGAAATGAAGGTCCATCTAGGGTCTCTTCTACAAGATCCATCTTGGTCATATGTGACACCCATACAAAAAGATTTCCACCTTCTACTTCTTTGAAGTATGTACCTGTAGGTTCTTTACCTGTCAAGAACTCCAACAAAATGACACCATGTAGCTATATAGCATTGCAAAAAATAAAGTCCACATTTTGAACCCAAAGCATTATGGGTGATCCTGTAGCGAGAGATTCTATTTGCATCATGTTTTTCATTTAATTTATCATTTCCTATTTGTTTCCTTGCCTCAAATTAACTACCCTATCTCACGAGCTAGGGTTTGAGTTATTAGAAGCATTTATAATCTGATCTAACTATCATAGCCTCTTGCCTTCACAAAACATAATGGCATAGATTATCATCTTTACATGGTGCTCTATCTTTTCCTTATCATTGTTTGATTATAAATCTTTTGGACAAGGCTTTTATACCCTAAAACTTAAATTCCATTAGACTATCTTTTGTTGCTCTTTCTTTGGGTCCTGCCTTGATGGTTGCTCTTTATCACTGTTTGTTTATAAATATTTTGGACAAGGGTCTTATACCTCTAAAATCTATTCCATATGACTGTCTTTTGTTGCTCTTTCATTGGAATGCTCTGATGACTACTCTTTAGGAGTAGCGTAGTCCACTTTGATTGTGTATAGGAAATTCTTATGACTGTATGCTTAAATCTAACATGTAGTTGTGCTTAAATCTTAAATTTTAAGAACTAACAAAAAGTTTTGATATGCTTCAAGCAACAAATAACTCAAAAAAAGGTATTTTAATTTGACATACACAAATATAAAAAACAATCGGCGTAATCATTGCACCTCCTTCCAATGCAAGTGCTAGTTTTTTTTTTTTTTTTTTTAATTTGAAATATCTTACAATACTATTTTTCACATCTATTTACATGAAAATTACTTTTGTTTAGAATAAAATTTTGTTTTCATTATCTTTATGAGAATGCATTTATTAATAGAAGTGTGGCTTAATTTAAGGTATCATTTGGAATTATCTTAATTAATATCTATTGCCAAATGATAAAGGGTGAAGCCACAATAGTGGTTTACAATTTGATGGAGGAAGGAAAACTCACAAAAAATGAACCCATGGAAAAAAAATTGATGTTGGGGGTTCGAACGAGCCAAAAAAATGTATGGTCAAACCAGGGTTCGAGCAAACCAAATTAATGCATGCACAAACAAAAAAAATTCAAAACCCCTTTTGGGAAGGGGGTTCGGCCGAACCTGGGTTCACTGAACTCAGGTTCAAGTGAACCCCCCTTTGCCCTCATTCTCCCCCTCAGGCACTTTGAAAACCTAAATTTTTACACTTTGAAGTTTGGGTTGAGGATGAAAATGGAGGAGTCTTCACAAACCCAACTAGAATCACGTAGTCCTTAGAATGAGCTATCCACTGAATACAATTTTAATATGTTTTGGTTTTATTATGTATTTGTTTTTTTAGTTTTATTAAACATAGGTTTTTCATCAAAAATGAAGGTCTCTGTTATGCACATGTGGAAAAATAGCAGATTATCATTTTTTTTTTGAAAAATATGAGTGTATCAGATATTAAGTCCTTGATCCAACAAAAAAATGAATTTTGATATATACAAAAAAAGTTATGTGTTATACTCGCGCTATGTCTGAATTGTAATTGGTTTGACTTCAAAACTTGATTAAAGAAAAAATATTCAATAAAAACTATCTAACCAAGTGGAAGTACTAGATATTAGAGTTAAAAATCTAAATTCGAAAGAATTAGAATTTTATCCTTCATGGAAAAAAAGTTATGTGTTATACGGTGTGCATTACTTTTTAAAAATGTTGTTTTTTGAAAAAAACCAATTTTTGTGGTAGATGGAAAAATAAGTGCAATCTGATTCCAAAAAAAATTGAAAAAATTATTTTTAGAATATACAGACAAAATATGACGAGACTCTAGTTTGCATCATCTTCAAATTCCTCACGGTTTAACTGTTATAGGTGCCCGAATGTGAAGATTTAGTTAAAAAAATAATTTCAATGTCTAGTTTGGCCAAAAATTGTAAACCACTATTGTGGGATCACCCTAAAATTTGAAATATCAAATGAAATTAAATGAAACATTTTAATATGAGACCAATAAAACTATTCAGTTAGGATCTTGATCAAAAGAGTTGTCATTTTGCCTAGCCTTGCTTCCTCAATTTAAGTGGTTAGGTTGTCCACTTTCAAGTTGTTTTTGATAAAAATAGAACCAATTTTGGTGGCCTCCCTTTTTCAAACCCTTAATATTCATTATTTGAAAAAAAATAGTAGTTAGAAAGTAGATTTAGAGCACTACAACTCTTGTTCTTGTTGCATCTTCAAATATTGAGTGTAACTATATTTAGTTTCTCGTGAACATCAAACTTTGCTGATTTCAGGAAAAAAAGTGTCATCTTAAGAGCCATTTTTGTGTCACAACTTGGTGCACATACCCTGTACATACATATAAACTTTCTTAAATTACATATATGCGTATAAATATACACATATACACATATACACATATACATATATAAATATATATGTACATATATACATATGTATATGCATACACACATATAGGTATGTATGCATATGTATATACACATATATGTAATATAAGAAAATAAAGCAAAAAAATTGAAGTTTTAAAAGATTTAAAAAGTATAAGAAAATTGGTGCTGCATAGTTTCAAGTGAAACCATTCTAGTTAGAACCATTTCTTAGTATCTCTTTGAAAACCTACCTCTATGTATGGTTGAAACTTTATAGTTGAAAGTATTTCAATAAAAAATTTGGTCAAAAATGTTTTGGCCTTTCAAATGTCTTAATTGTCCTAAAGTGTGACACAACTTTGAAATTTCACCTCGCACTTCATGCTTGCATCACACAAAGATTTATAACATATCACATGGACACTTATTTCTAGAATATTACATATAACTTTTATTGTATGGCATGTCAACATCACATGAATATTTCTACCACATTATGAGAAGACTTATTATTAGATTATGTAGAATCACACTACCACGTCACATGGAGATCAATTACTTCACATATTGCATTGTTGCATTACATATAATATTATCATTTCACTTTCTATACATGTATAATTTTTTAATCCTTCTCCCAGCTCTCTTCTCTTTATTTTCATAGATAGTTAAATTAAATTACATTTTTTTCCTACTTCAATCATGTGATAGAAGCTCTATTTTGCAAGTGCCTATGGAGCACTTAGGATAATGATTTTATCCTTCTTCTAAGATAATATCCTTTATGAGTGACCATATACTTTGAAAAACATGCTTATCTTACATTCATACACCTCAAATTGGGGGAAAATTAACACACTCATGCTAGTTTCCATTTAGTTTTGGGCTCATTTTGATTTGGAACATCTTAATACGATTACTTATTAACAAGTGACACATTCTAGGGCTAAGTTTTGCTCATGCACCAATATCTATCTATCCCTATTTGTTGCCACTTACACAACCCCACACATTCACCATTTACCCCTCATTTATTGTAGGCACACTTGCACCCACTTATAAGAATTTTCTCAGTGCCTCAATATTAACACTTTCATGCCATTGTTGATTTCTAGGTTCCTTGAGATCAATCCTAGAGCGTGGAAATGAAATTTAAGAAAACAAATTCAAAATCAAATCAAGGGCTAAGATTCCCACCTCTTTCTACTAGCCATTATGAGCTAACATAACACATAGTTGTTATGCTTTGGCATATATAGAATCACAAAGACAAAACACACTTCAATTTTGTAAGAGATAGGAAAACTCATTTGCATATAGGTCATTTATATATTGGTGAGCGTGGTCTTCAAATCTTTGCTCCAAGTTGTAAAGCCAATCTAACCAGATATTTGAATTAGGAAAACTTGACCCTAGCCACCCTACAAATTCCCCAAAGGTATTTATAGACACCACCATTCTTACAAGATTATAAAAAATCAAATATTAGAGCAAATAGGTTCCAACAATTTGTATTTTGTCAGTTTATATCTATGAATCATAGATAAAACTTGCAATAATCAAAGTCGAACTTGCAACACTTAAAAATAAACTATAAGATTTTTTGTGCTTGATTTGATAGATAGAACAATCAACATACCAAGACTATTACTTTTTTGAAGGTAGTAAATCAATTTAAAGTGTCATTAATAGTCATACTCCATCATCAATTCTAAACATACGCCTTTTTATTTTTTATTCAATTATTGCACTTATTTTAATTATAAATCCTGACTTCTATATTTCTCTAAATTAATTTGTCTTATTATTTACACTTATATAATTACAAATAAATTTTTACCCTTACAAAATGGTTGTAGTTACCCTTGAGCTTCAAACCACAATAAGCTATTCCCTAAAATAACTTTAAAACTCTAAGTTTCATGGATGGACATAATACTGGGGAATGGTAGACATGGGAGTAACTGCATGGTCCCATGGGGGGCTTGGGTTTCTATTTCCATGGAGCAGTAGGTCCAATGGGAAAAAAAAATTGTGCTACGAGATTAATTGGAATCTTTTCTAGAAAAATAGGAGCCCCTACAGTATAGGAATGAATATTTTTGCTAATGAAATTGGGGTGGGTTAGAAATTGCCCCTACAACTTAGGAGTTTTTTATGCCACTTGTCTCTCATCTAAAATTTTAAATTCTTATTAGAAAATAAAAATGAGATAATTTTCATTTATTTATTATTTTTTATCAAAGCACTACATTTCATTCCATAAATTTTGGAGCTTAAAATTTTAAGTAGAATTATAAGATTAAATTCATAGTACCAAGAACTTTAAAATAGTCCTAAAAAAGATAAACAGCATACTCTCAGATTTTTAAGAAAGCCCCCTCCATGAGACCTTACCCTAAACCTATACCTACTCTGCCTGAAAGGTGCATCTTCTACCATCTCTTTGAATATTAAGTCAACAAACTCCTTTTGATATTGAGAGATTTTTTTGGATTCAACTGTGCATTGTTTTTTTGCATCAAAGTTTCGAATCACACTTGTGAATTGTTCATTTTGATGTCTTTTATAAATTTTAACCGTTGATCAGTTGTTTAATTTCAAACTGTTATCTCAATACCGTAGAAGCCGATTTATCACAGTTATAATCTGCATAATTTATTTTCTATGCGTCGTTGAATGCAGTAGTGATTCGTTCAAACCGACAGAAGAAAAACACTCTGTAGTTTGACAAATCTCGAAGAGCTTCTTTCTATTCAAGCTCGGCTTAGTTTGCAGTTTGACAAGATTTACTGAAACAGTAGTTCAAATGGGAAAAGAGGTTGTGAACAAGCAAGTGCTTTTTAAAAATTATATTGAAACTGTACCGAATGAATCTGATATGGAGCTCAAGTCCAGCACCATTGCCTTGGAGGTGAAAGAGGGTACACAGGATGTTCTAGTCAAAAACTTGTTCTTGTCCTGTGATCCTTACCTGAGAAGCAGAATGAGAAACTACCACAATTCATACATACCTCCCTTCACCCCTGGATCAGTAAGCATACCCTTTTGCTTCTCCTTCTTTGTTTTTTAAAAGTCCCCCTTCTTGTTTTTCTGTCAAATTGATTGGAGTACAATTAGATATGCTCGTGCTTGCTGAAGTTGAGTTGTTTGCTGACAGACACGGCAAGTAACTATATTATGGGCTTTATTTTCCCGACTGTTACTCGAGCTTACCGTTAAGCTTTTTTCGGTGCACATTTTTTCATTTTAAGTGACTAACATGAACCCATAAATCTATCCCTTACAGTAATTGTTTGCTTGATTGGACTTTTCAGCTGTTAAGGCTAAGGGATCGAACACTAATCAGTTCCAAGTTCTTCATCTCCTTCTTGTTTTCTCCTCTTCTCTTTCTGCTATATATCAAATGGAGTCAAACCAGAGATTGGTTTCTTAGTTTGAGCTGTTTTGTATGGCTCCAATTTTATTAGGACGTTTTTTTTTTTTTCCTTTCTGAAATTAAGTATAGATTATCTTGGAATTATTTTACATAAGTCATCTATTCAAGGATGTTTCTTGCAGCACAGAACCTTATAAGTTCATCACAGTTTGTAGTTGCTTGCTTGATTAAAATTTTGACCTGATAAGGCTCAAAGTATAAATCACAATCTAATTACCTGCCCAAGTCTAAAACTCAACGGTGGAGAAGTTCTTAGCAGAGGTTATACCCTGCTTACCAAAAGCCAGGGGATCTGGGTGACCACAGAGATAACACCTAACGCAGGAGGTACCAATCCAAGTCTTAAACAAATTAATAAAAAGCTCATTGATTTCAGCTCTGCATATCCAGCAAGAGATTTTGGCCCAGCTGATTAGGCGTCATTCTGGTTGCTCCCCTCCCTTCATTCTGAGCGTAGCAGATTCACAGTTCACCTATAGATAAGAAATATGATTATTTTAATTACTAAATTATGGGTAAGGTTATAGGCTCCCTTTATTGCAGTGCAGGTTGAGCTTGGACTTTATTCTTAGATTGTAAACATGGGTTGAGTTTTAATTTACCTCATAATCATAACACTGCAACTTCACATCTATGCTAGATTAATGGCCAATCTTACTGCAGCGGAGGGATTTGAGTTGGGGGTGAAATTTATTATCATTGTTGTCGCTGTTGTTGCTGCAGCGGATTTCAATGAATTTCTCCCCAACGTTCCTTCCCACCAATTCTCTCTCCAGGATTCTTGTATACATGAGCATACAGTGGTGGTCACATTGGTATTCTTTAGTGTAAATTACCACAGTTTCTTGGCATCTGCATTGCTTAAGAGCCAACTAGAATTGCATGCCATCATAGTATTTCATTTGAAGATTACCCTGGTTTAAAGCTAATGCTTGCATAAACTTTTTGACACCTACTCGGCTGGCAGGATTTTTGTACAAATATGCAACTAGTGGTCATATTGGCATTATTTAGTTTATGATAGCCTGCGATCTTTTCTCAACTTCAACTGGGATCTTAGATTGCATAATACTTCATGAGAAGAAGAGCTATAACGGTTTGAACGTTTGGAGCCAATGCATGGATAATCTTCTAGAAAAACTAAAGAGTAGATTTTTAGCAACGAGGGAGGTGAGATAGGGGTTTTAACTTTTATGATGTTACTAGGAAACAATATTCAAGACAAACACAACGTCAAATCATGACTAGCTAATTACTTGTGGGTGAATAATAGTATTATACTATAATTATATTTATTGTTGAAATAATTATTTTAAAATTCCTCGACCTTTTTTGCTTGTTCCCTACTCTCTATTTTAGGCTTCAACAAGCTTTTGTTTTGCCAAATGGTGGGATCTGGAGTGACTTAAGCCACAAGGGAGAGATAAAGGGAAGTATTGGTAGAGGAGTAAGAAGGGATGGAGAGAGAGGTAGACATGGAGGGAGTGAGAGGCATAGGGATAGAGAATAACAAAGAGAAAGAGATGGCTAAGGAGGGATAGAGAGGCTGACAAGGAGTGATTCGGATACTCAGGGAGGGGAGAGGTAGAGAGGTGAGGGGAGAGAGAAATTCACAAAGAGGGAAAGAGGGGTAAGGAGAAGGGAGAGAGGTGGAGAGGGAGGGAAATAATTGGAGAGCCTAGAGAGATGTAGAGGTGAGAGACCTACAACTTAGGGAGAGAGGGGTGAGAGACATAGGGGAGAGATAAAAGTGAGAGACAGAGTGAGGAGAGAGGGGGGTAATGAGACAAGGAGAGGTAGAGAGGTAAAGAGGGAAGGAGGGGGAGACCTAGAGGAGGGAGAGAGAGAGAGAGGGGGGATAGAGAGGTAGTGATTGAGAGAAAGGAGAGAGATGGGAAATAAACAATAATTTAGAGGGAAAGAGAAGAAGAGAGAGGTAGGGATGCAAGGATATAGATGGGGGTAAGGAGAGACGACAAGGTAGAGAGGGAGATAGGGAAAGAGAGTTGTAAATGAAATTCAGGGCATCTTAGAGAAACCTCCAAGAACAGTAGTGCCTTCGATAACTTTAATTCCGATTAGATTGCCTCAAAGACACATACAACTATGTCCTAAAGCGGAAACATACACAATTCATTTCCCAGACTAATCCTTCTGAGAGAAACACATGTAAATTCAACATCAAGCAATAATAGATTCTAGAAACAGAACCAACACAGATGAAATATAAGATAGAAACCAGAACACAAAGATTTACGTGGGGAAAACCCTTTCGAGTAAAAAACCCCACCCTCCAAAGTTTGAGCCATTGTATTATTCAGCAACAAAAGGTTACAATACAATTTCAGGCTCATAGCCTTTTCAAAGATTACACCTTGTTCATTCTGAATACAACCTGGTAGCAAACTCTCCCCTTTACATTTCCTAATCAATCCATCAAACCATACAATCTACGTGTGCTATTGCAATACCCTCACACAGTATACAGTGCAGATCAACAAGAAAGAGATCAACCACGATCCATGATCAGGAGAGATTTCGACAACATAACCTTGCCTCTCTCTTCTTCTGTTTCGGCCTCATGGCCTCGGCCTTTCAGCTAGCCTCTCGACCCTCTCTCTATCGCTCTCCTTTATAGAACATCCAATGCATACATATATACATTCGTTCTCAACTGCCTCTGTGAATTGGTTCATTTTCAATTGTCAGATCACAACTATCGAACAACAATCTCCAGCTCAACACCACCGTCGACCATTGCCCAAAACATAGACATTTCCATTTCCTCACATAGAAGTTTCCTCACAAACAATTCATCTTCCATGCAGAAACAGTCGCAACAATCTCACAAGAAACGGTTCACATTCTACTCTCTCTGATTGGTCCAAGACACGCCACGTAGGATAGTCTTCCATTTGGTCAGAACGATCAATAGTATCGCATGTTGGTGAGACACTAAACCGTGTCTCCCCGATACCACAAAGCTCGACTACACAACCATCACCATGACCATTGCTATCAGCAAGAGATCATAACAAGTTCAAGAGTCATATCGATGTCCAATACACCTATCGGTGAGACTTCCACAGTCGCTAAGAGTTCCAACGAGCCTTCATGTTACTCCGATTTGTCTTTCGCCTTGAGTCACCCCAATGCAGATCATCGCCCAGAGTCACATCGACAATAATCCATCAGCCAGACTCACCCCGACAATCAACGTGAGCACCAACTCACACCTTATCGGAAAGACAACATACATCAGAGAAGGTTTCACTGAAGTCCCAACTCACATCGAAAGCAGACCCATCGGCCAGACCAACACTCTCGGCAGAGGGTCACAATGAACACACAAGTCTCACTGATGACATCCCTTGCCAAGTGTCTCCCCGACATCCAATGAGAACCATTCTATTGGCCAGAGTCACCATGGCGGAGAGAGATAGGAAACTCTCAGCGATAGGAATGTTATGCCGATAACTCTAGTCAGCAGGATAAAAATAATCTTGGCGATATGATCAGCCTGTCAGCAAGACATCTCCCATCGCTAGGACACATCCTAATAGGTGCAAGTCATACTGATTACTGCATTGGCCAGATAGACCAAAGGTCACGCCGATATCAACTAGACTTCCTATCATCGCTAAAACTTCATTCCGACAGTCCAGGTTATGCCAAAGGTTTCAGGTTATGCCGATTGCCAAGACAATCAGGGGGTCACAACGACAGTTCAAGATCAACTAGCAAATTGGCCAAACATCTCAACAGTCACACCGAAATTGCTCACAAGAGGTTTCAGCATGTGGGATTGAGGCACACAATTCCAACAATCTCCCACTTGACGAAGATCACACAAGCACCTCCAAAGCACTCACAAACTAAGATCATACTAGCTCCACCAGTTTAGACCCTGCAACACTCAAGACACCCGACCAACAAGTTTCCATAGATAACAATCCACTAGACAATTTGCAACAAAGACTAGGCATCCAACTGCAACTCACTATCCAACAATGCAACTGAAATTCAACCGACCACAGCCTTCCAGGAAACCATATAGACCTCAAACATGCTCTCATGCTCCATTAAGAATTCTGCACCAACATCCAAGATGTCCACCATTCAGGCAACAAACCCTGTCATCTTCCAACATGCCACTTAAGGAAGAAAGATACAAGCCAAGGTGAATAAGCACCAGTCCAACGAACACAAGCAAAAGATCCTAGTGATACCATCAATGAGATACTGCTACCACTTCACTGTACTCAGATGCTATACAGAAGCAATATCAACTTCAAAGCCTCAAACAAAACACAACTATAAAGTAATTCTCTAGAAAAAAGATAAAAACACCAGCTAGAACAACAATCAGACTGACTGCTTCCATCCAATTGATAAACCCACACGACTAAAAATAACACCCATAGCTCGTGCTATTCCATCCAATCTCACATACGTTAAAGGTATCAACATTAGTAAACTCATGCCACTCCAAAACCAACCTATTAACAACAAATACAAGCTCCAAGTGCCAACTAGTTGAAGAAGACAAAACACAACAGGAACTCCCACTGCCCGAGTAATTCCAAATTTGAAAGATCAAAGACATACCAAGTCTACCAATAACAACACATAGAAAATGTAACCATGTAGAACCGAGGACACATCTACAAACTAAACATTTGCAAGAAATATTTCTCTCACCACAAGTCTTCACAGTTCTCCCAAGTTCTCCATACGCAACAAAGGAAAAGAATTAAGAACCTCCATGTCATCACCCATGAACATGAGTGAAAACACATGATCATAAGAAAGTGATCACTATAGCTCCGACCAAACCTCAAACCAATGTAATGTGAAACCAAACATCTAGGAAGAAAACCAAGACCAAAGAAAGAAACTCTGCACAACATATTCTTGTAGAACATCCTCCTATAGACACTTCTAACTGTGAGCTGTGTCAAGAATGATCTCCTTCTCGTCCCAAAAGAAAAGCCTTAACAACATCCAACTGTTCAATCACCAAGATCAAACCAACTTTAAAAACATGTAATCAACATGGATGTAAGCCTCTCAAAGAAAATCAAGCTACTTCATTCTCCATTTTAGGAAATTAGCCCATACATCATCTCCTACCAATTCTCATCAATAACATAACACAAAAACTCAAGGAGATAAAACAAGTTGTACATCTTCCACTATGAATCCTCCAGAACCATTAATCAACAATTCAAGATCCATATCATGAAAGTGAACATAAAACACATATGTAAAATATAATGGGCCAAATACCTCTCAGATAAACTTGCGAGCAGACCCAGAGTGGGAATGAGAATACTCCTTCAAGATATACAAGCCATCCTGACTAATCCAAGAGCAATCTCCTCATAGGTCTCTTCTTGAACTCACATTCAACCAAGGTGTAGGCTTCTCAGAATTTCTACTAAAAACTTCATCAAGAGTAACCATCAACAACACTTCTCTCATAAGAGAAATACAACCTCACCTTATATTCTTCATGTATCCATGAGTACTAACAACTGATCATCTCATGCTAAACTCCAACTGCATTATTGCATTAACATGAAGTATCAAGCAAATAATCAAAGCACCCAATACACAAAGAATTACTAGACCACTATAAAAGCTACAATCATTTGAATCAGGAACTTATCATGACACCATGATCTACACATCCCCCTTAGGAGATACCATGCTCCAAGTGACTTCACCATGGTCTCAAGTATAATGCACAATGTCAAAACTCCAGTGCATAACAAAGAATATACCATGACACAAAGCAGAAAAACTCAAAACCAACATCACCTGTCAAGCACCACCAACACCTCAACCAAAGACTCCAAGCATCCTCCATGGTTCCAAGATGTTGCACATCTTCAAATAATGTCCATGAAAATGCGAAAGAACCCTTCTACAGCAACAAGATCTAAAAGCTCCCCCTTGAAACATCTACAACACTAAAGAAGACAATTCACCACCATGTGATGAACCCACAGTTACTACTAAAGCTCCCACTGAAACGTGACATCTGAGCTCTCCAAGCATCATGACCATTTGCTACAAGTTCCCATAACTGACTATTCAGGTACTCAACAATATCCATCCTCTCATCTCAAAGTAATCACACCAATGCACAAGTGACCACAGACAAGGCCAACTAACAATTTTGCACCAGCAATGAATCAACCTCGTGGATAAAGATAGTCCACATCCAAGTTATCTCACTACAACCAATGGGTAGCTAATCCACCAACCACATAACTCGTAGATCACAAACATCAAACATGCAAACCTATCATCGCATTGGAAATTGCAACACTGAGATTTCAAAGAAAATAATCACATAGACAACATGACTCAAACACTAGATCACACCGAACCTCCTGAAACCATGCACCAAGTATGCATGCAGAACTGCAACTATCTCATCCAACAACACCCCAAAATCCAGGGTCTAGAGAATAGCTTAACAACAACTCCACATAACCACAAGTTTTGCTTAACCGTTTAAAACATGTACATGCATCCGAGAAAGAGACAGGCTATTTTAGAAGCTTGCAAATCATCTAATGATTAACTCCATAGCCTTCAAACAGGAAACAGTGCCTTTCAACATCTAGAAACCCTACCTAGCATAAGCACTCTCTTCCATAGTTGAGAAACAACCTATGCTTCTCCATATCACCCAAGAGCCTCTCACATAGAAACCCAATATGAAAGCTTTACTGCTACATAGCCACAGAGAAAAGAAATCCACCTCATACACCAAGGTTATACCGCTACCAACCAGGAGACATAAATCACAACAAAACAACATGGTCAACTCTCTTTTCCATCTTCACCATCTTTCAAGCTGTGTGCTATCTCCGAATACCACAAGACTTCCACTCACCAAAGGATCAATAAATTAGACAATTGCTCCATATTTCCTCCAGCCTAACAAACTGAGAAATCTTCACAGGAGAAATACCCATAACCAACAACCAAAAGAAGGCTCTGATACCACTTGTAAGGGAAATACAGGGCATCTCAGAGAAACCTCCAAGAATAGTAGTGCCTTCGGTAACTTTAATTCCAATTAGATTGCCTCAAAGACATGTACAACTATGTCCTAAAGCGGAAACAAACATAGTTCATTTCCCACATTAATCCTTCTGAGAGAAGCATATGTAAATTCAACAGCAAGCAATAACATATTCTAGAAACATAACCAACACAAATGAAATATAAGACAGAAACTAGAACACAAAGATTTACGTGGGGAAAACCCTTTTGGGTAAAAAACCTCACCCTCTAAAGTTCGAGCCATTGTATTATTCAACAACAAAAGGTTACAATACAATTTCAGGCTCATAGCCTTTTCAGAGATTACATCTTGTTCATTCTGGATACAACTTGGTAGCAAACTCTCCCCTTTACATTTCCTGATCAATCCATCATACCATACAATCTACGCATTGTTGCAATACCCTCACACAGTATACAGTGCAAATCAACAAGAAAGAGATCAACCATGATCCATGATCAGGAGAGATTTTGGCAACATAACCTTGCCTCTCTCTTCTTCTGTTTCGGCCTCATGGCCTCGGCCTTTCAGCCAGCCTCTTGGCCCTCTCTTTATCGCTCTCCTTTACAGAACGTCCAATGCATACATATATACATTCGTTCTCAACTACCTCTGTGAATCGGTTCATTTTCAACTGTCAGATCACAACTGTCAAACAATAATCTCCAGCTCAACACCACCGTTGACCATTGCCCAAAACATAGACATTTCCATTTCCTCACAAACAGTTCGTCTTCCAAGCAGAAACAGTCAGAACAATCTCACAACAAACGGTTCACATTCTTCCCTCTTTGATTTGTCCAAGACACACCACGTAGGATAGTCTTTCATTCGGTCAGAATGATCAATAGTATTGCATGTCAGTGAGACACTAAACCGTGTCTCCCCGATGCCACAAAGCTTGACTACACAACCATCACCATGACCATTGCTATTGGCAAGAGTCACTGCCATCGACAAGAGATCATAACGAGTTCAAGAGTCATATCGATGTCCAATACACCCATCAGCGAGACTTCCATAGTCGCTAAGAGTTCCAACGAGCCTTCATGTTACTCCGATTTGTCTTTCGCCTTGAGTCACCCCGATGCAGATCATCAACCAGAGTCACATCAACAATAGTCCATTAGCTAGACTCACCTCGACGATCAACGAGAGCACCAACTCTCACCTTATCGGCAAGACAACATACATCGGAGAAGGTTTCACCGAAGTCCCAACTCACACCGAAAGTAGACCCATTGACCAGACCAACACTCTCGGCAGAGGGTCACAACGAACACACAAGTCTCACCGATGACATCCCTCGCCAAGAGTCTCCCCGACATCCAATGAGAACCATTTTTTCGGCTAGAGTCACCATGATGGAGAGAGATAGGAAACTCTTAGCGATAGGAATGTTATGCCGATAACTCCTGTCGGCAGGATAAAAATAGAGTCTCGGCGATTTGATCAGCCATCGGCAAGACATCTCCCATCGCCAGGACACATCCCGATAGGCGCAAGTCATACCGATTACTGCATCAGCTAGACATACCAAAGGTCACGCCGATATCGGCTAGATTTCCTATTGTCGCCGAAACTTCATTCTGATAGTCCAGCTTACGTCGAAGGTTTCAGGTTACGCCGATTGCCAAGACAATTAAGAGGTCATAGCGACAGTTCAGGATCAACTAGCAAATCAGCCAGACATCTCAATAGTCACACCAAAATTGCTCACAAGAGGTTTCAACTTGTGGAATTGAGGCACACAATTCCAACAAGAGTGGGAGAGACCTAAAGAGGGGAGAGAGAAGAGAGGGAGAGAGAAAGGGAAGTATTGGTAGAGGAATAACAAGGGATGGGGGGAGAGGTACACATGGAGGGAGTGAGAGACATAAGGAGGAGGAGATAGATAGGTCATGACATAGAGAGAGGAGGGAGAGAGAAGACGAGAGAGAGAAGAATGAGATGAGAGCTAGAGGGAGGAGATAGGTAGGCAATGAGGCAAGGAGGGAGAGACTTGGAGATGGGGAGAGAGGGAGGGTGGGAGGGAGAGGTAGTGATTAAGAGAAAGGAGAGGGATGGGTGAGAAACAGTAATTGAGCGCCAAATTTGGCGCATGTCGAATTGATTACTTTGGGAAATACCAACCCAAAGGGTTGGATTTTTCCTTGGGCTAACAATTCCATGCCAAGGACATGATTTTGTGAAAGTGTAACAAAATTTTGAACACATTTCTAGCAATGCTATCCATCAGGTTTGTATGTTTTCCAACGCAAGTTTATAAAAAAATGTAATGACATTAGGCTCTCTCTTACCTATATAACCATATAATTTTTTTAACGTTTTGATTATGTTAAGGTTTTCATCTATAACTTCTCTTGTTAGTGCCTTCATTTTTTGTCAATAACCAACATATGCTAGTTTTGGTATAGATTTTACTCATTCATTGAATTTTGAAAAAAATTACATTTTTATAAACTAGACTCTCTATTCTACACGTAATGAAAAAATGATTTTTGGTTAGTTTTCAAAAAATTTAGGGGGCGAGCATGCTCAAATTTCAACTTTTTAGGATGTGTCCACTTCAAAAATTAGTAAAATATTTATATTCATTAGAAAATTAGTCGAAAAAACTAGGATAAACTACATGGTGTTAGCTAATTGAACTCATCATAGTGATTTTTAAAATTCTAAAATAAGTTAACTTTTTGGGGAGGCCACAACAAACGCTATGCCATTTTTTGATAAAAACAGGACCACTTTTGGTGGCCCCCCTTCTTCAAACCCTTAATTTTCATTATTTAAAAAAAAAGCAGCTTAGAAAATAGATTCAAAGCACTACAACTCTTGTTCTTGTTGCATCTTCAAATTTTGAGCGTAACTATCTTTATTTTCTCATGAACATTAGAATTTGCTGATTTTAGAAAAAAAGTGGCATCTTAAGAGCCATTTTTGTGTCACAACTTGGTGCACATACCCTGTACATACATATATACTTTCTTAAATTACATATATGTGTATAAATATACACATATACATATATAAGTATATATGTACATGTATGTACATGTATATGCGTATACACATATAGGTATGTATGTATATGTATATACACATATATGTAAATATAAGAAAATAAAGAAAAAAATATCCAAAAGAATTAAAAAATATAAGAAAATTGGTGCCACATAGTTTTAGGTGAAACCATTCTAGTTAGAACCACTTCTTAGTATCTCTTTGAAAACCTACCTCTATGTATGGTTGAAACTTTCTAGTTGAAAGTATTTCAATCAAATCACTTTCAATCAATTTTTTTGCCTCCATGTAGGTACCACAAAAGATTGGTCCATAAATGTTTTGGCCTTTCAAATGTCTTAGTTGTCCTAAAGTGTGACACGACTTTGAAATTTCATCCCGCACTTCATGCTTGCATCACACAAAGATTTATAACATATCACATGGACAATTATTTCTAGAACATTACATATAACTTTTATTGTATGACATGTTAACATCATATGAATATTTCTACGACATTATGAGGAGACTTATTATTAGATCATGTAGAATCACACTACCACATCACATGGAGATCGATTACTTGACCATATTGCATTGTTGGATTACATAGAATATTATCATTTCACTTTCTATACATGTATAATTTTCTAACCCTTTTCCCACCTCTCTTCTCTTTATTTTCGTAGATAGTTAAATTAAATTACATTTTTTTGCCTACTTCAATCATGTGATAGAAGCTCTATTTTACAAGTGCCAATGGATCACTTAGGATAATGATTTGATCCTTCTTCTAAGATAATATCCTTTATTAGCGTCTATATATTTATTTTTCATATTGGCTATGAATGACCATATACTTTGAAAAACATGCTCATGTTAGATTCATTCACCTCAAAGTGGGGGGGAAATTAACATACCAATGCTAGTTTCCATTTAGTTTTGGGCTCATTTTGATTTGGAACATCTTAATACAATTACTTATTAACAAGTGACACATTCTAGTGTTAAGTTTTTCGCATGCCCCAATCTCTATCTATCTCTATTTGCTGCCACTTACACAACCCCACACATTCACCATTTACCCCTCATTTATTGTAGGCACACTTGCACCCACTTATAAGCATTTTCTCAGTGCCTCGATATTAACACTTTTCATGCCATTGTTGATTTCTAGGTTCCTTGAGATCAATCAATCCTAGAGCATGAAAATGAAATTCAAGAAAACAAATTCAAACTCAAATCAAGGGCTAAGATTCCCACCTCTTTTTACTAGCCATTATGAGCCAACATAACACACAATTGTTATTCTTTGGCATATAGAATCACAAAGTCAAAGCACACTTCAATTTTCTAAGAGATAGAAAAACTCATTTGCATATAGGCCATTTATATATTGGTGAATGTGGTCTTCAATCTTTGCTCCAAGTTGTAAAGTCAATCTAACCAGATGTTTGAATTAGGAAAACTTGACCCTAGGCACCCTACAAATTCCCCAAAGGTATTTATAGACACCACCATTCTTACAAGATTATAAAAAAGTCAAATATTAGAGCAAATAGGTTCCAACATTTTGTATTTTATCAATTTATATCTATGAATCATATATAAAACTTGCAATAATCAAAATCAAACTTGCAACAGTTAAAATTAAACTCTAAGATTTTTTTGTGCTTGATTTGATTCTAAAACAATAAACATACCAACACTATTACTTTTTTAGATAGCAAATCAATTTAAAATATCATTAATAACTATTCTCCATCATCAATTCTAAACATTTTACCTTCTACTTTTTATTCAATTATTATACTTATTGTAATTATAAGTCCCAACTTCTATATTTACCTAAATTAATTTGTATTTTATTATTTACAGTTATATAATTAAAAAATAAAATTTTACCCATACAATCTGGGTGTAGGAGTCCTTGAGCTTCAAAACCACAATAATCTATTCCCTAAAATAACTTTAAAACTCAGAAGTCTGATGGATGGACATACCTAATAGCGGGGAATGGTAGACACGGGGAGTAGACACCTATTTTGCGCACTGCAAGGTACATCTACTACCACCTCTTTGAATGTTAAGTCAACAAACTCCTTTTCATGTCTTTTATAAGTTTTACCCTTTGATCGGTTGTTTTATTTCGAACTGTTATCTCGATACCGTAGAAGCCGAGTTATCACAGTTATAATCTGTATACATTTATTTTCTATGCGTTGTTGAATGCAATAGTGATTCGTTCATATCGACAGAATAAAAACAACATTCTGTAGTTTGACAAGTCTCGAAGAGCTTCTTTCTATTCAAGTTCGGCGTAGTTTGCAGTTTGATAGAATTTACTGAAACAGTAGTACAAATGGGAAAAGAGGTTGTGAACAAGCAAGTGCTTTTTAAAAATTATGTTGAAACTGTACCGAAGGAATCTGATATGGAGCTCAAGTCCAGCACCATTGCCTTGGAGGTGAAAGAGGGTACACAGGATGTTCTAGTCAAAAATTTGTTCCTGTCCTGTGATCCTTACATGAGAGGCAGAATGAGAAACTACCACAATTCATACATACCTCCCTTCACCCCTGGATCAGTAAGCATACCCTTTTGTTTCTCCTTCTTTGTTTTTCAAAAGTCCCTCTTCTTCTTGTTTTTCTGTCAAATTTATTAGAGTACAATTAGAGATGCTTGTGCTTGCTGAAGTTGAGTTGTTTGCAGACAAACATGGCAAGTAACTATATTATGGACTTTGTTTTCCTGACTGTTACTCGAGCTTACCGTTAAGCTTTTTTCGGTGCACATTTTTCCATTTTAAGTGACTAACACGAACCCATAAATCTATCCCTTACTGTAATTGTATGCTTGATTGGACTTTTCAGCTGTTACGGCTAAGGGATCGAACACTAATCAGTTCCAAGTTCTTCTTCGCTTTCTTCTTGTTTTCTCCTCTTCTCTTTCTGCTGTATATCAAATGGAGTCAAACCAGAGATTGGTTTTTGAGTTTGAGCCGTTTTGTTTGGCCCCAATTTTATTAGGACGTTTTTTTATTTTTTATTTTTCTGAAACTGAGTATAGATTGTCTTGGAACTGCTTTTGGGTGAATGTTATTTCACATAAGCCATCTATTCAAGGATGTTTCTTGTAGCATAGAACCTTATAAGCTCATCATAGTTTGTAGTTGCTTGCTTGATTAAAATTTTGACCTGATAAGGGTATAAAGCACTAACTAATTACCTGCCCAAGTCTAAAACTCAACGGTCGAGAAGTTCTCACCAGAGGTTACACCCTGCTTACCAAAAGCCAGGGGATCTGGGTGACCACAGAGATAACACCTAATGCAGGAGGAACCAATCCAACTCTTAAACAAATTAATAAAAAGCTCATTAATTTCAGGTCTGCATATCCAGCAAGAGATTTTGTCCCAGCTGATTAGGCATCATTCTGGTTGCTCCCCTCCCTTCATTCTGAATGTATCAGATTCACAGTTCACCTATAGATAAGATTATTTTTTAACTAGTAAATTATGGGTAAGGTTATAGGCTCCCTTTATTGCAGTGCAGGTTGAGCTTGGACTATATTCTTGAGGTTCTAAACATGGGTTGAGTTTTAATTTACCTCATAATCGTAACACTGCAACCTCACATGTATGCTAGATTAATGGCCAATCTTATTTTGGTGGAGGGATTTGAGTTGGGGGTGAAATTTATTATCATTGTTGTTGCTGCCACGGATTTCAATGAATTTCTCGGCAACGTTCCTTCCCACCAATTCTCTCTCCACGATTCTTGTAGACATGAGCAGACAGTGGTGGTCACATTGGTATTCTTAAGTGTAAATTACCACAGTTTCTTGGCATCTGTATTGCTTAAGAGCCAACTAGAATTGCATGTCATCATAGTATTTCATTTGAAGGTTACCATGGTTTAAAGCTAATGCTTGCATAAACTTTGTGACACCTACTAACCTTGCAGGATTTTTGTACAAATATGCAGCTAGTGGTAATATTGTCATTATTTAGTTTATGATAGCCTGCGATCTTTGCTCAACTTCGACTGGGATCTTAAATTGCATAATATTTCATGAGAAGAAGAGCTATAATGGTTTGAACGTTTGGAGTCAATGCATGGATAATCTTCTAGAAAAACTAAGAGTAGATTTTTAGCAACGAGGGATCTGAGATAGGGGTTTTAACTTTTAACTTTTATGATGTTAGTAGGAAACAATATTCAAGACAAATACAACGTCAGATCATGACTAGCTAATAACTTGTGGGCGAATAATAGTATTATACTATAATTATATTTGTTGTTGAAATGATTATTTTAAAATTCCTCGACCTTTTCTGCTTGTTCCGTGCTCTCTATTTCAGGCTTCAGCAGGCTTTTGTTTCGCCAAATGGTAGGATCTGGAGTGACTCAAGCCAATTTGCAGACATAGGCATATACCAAACAGGAGGATATTGTTCTCAATATACAAAATCTGTGTAGGAGTCTCGATTTCTTCTGCTATAGCCTATGTATATGCGTGTGTAATACTATATGTATATTTGTTAAGGTACAAAAATCTTTTCATATTACATATCCTTCCAAGTCTCCAGTTGTTCATTTTGATCCAAGCCGCAGCCTACTTTTGGTTACAAGCATCAAGTGCCCTATCTTGAAGGCTGCACCTTTTTTTTGGCAACTGCATAGGGTGAATGATGTTGCAACCCTTCTGCTTAGAGTAGTTACATATTTTCTACCATTAGAAAGTTTATTGTGTCAAACTTATGACAGAGCCCCACCATACTGTAGCCCACGAACCTAGTAATCTGTTTGAACTTTGACAACAAAACAATTATTTTAGGGTTTTTGAACAGTTATCATTATTTCAAATGAATATCATAGTTTGTTAGAAAGGAGGAAGTGGTTTGGCTGGCACATGAGATTTGACATACCAGATGTTGGGGAGTAACACAAAGGAACATGGACATCACAATCGCTATCAAAATATTAACATTTCAGCAAAATTTGAATGACTGCAATTCCAAATCCATCAAACTAGGGCTTACTTTTATCCCAAGGAACCAAGATTTGAGTGCTTACGATTTTAAATTTAGTAAATGAGGACTGACAGATGGACATTTCACCAAACCATTCTTGACCTAGATTGATGAAGGATTCCTATGTACAAGAATCTTTTCCAGTCTACTATGAAGTCATTATACATCCCATGCTCATTATATAAGTGTTGTCGATGTTAAAATGGTGATATTAAAGATAAAAGGGAAAAGAGTATCACAAACATAGATATCTTGGTGATAAGAATAGTGGTTACAAACATATGTCTAATCACTGCAGTTCGATGGTTTTCCTGCAAATCTAGACTCAGCAAGCCTTCAATCGTTTTGATTGAGATATCTCACCAAAAGTCAAGTTGTGGGAACCTTTGAAACTATAAGTAAATGAAAGGTAAGAAATCATATCCCCCCCTTAAGGTTGCTGGAACGACTTATAACTTTCATTTGATAACATCTGGTGGACTATTTTTAGATTTTCTTATTATTTCCGTACTTATGTTTTGTCTTCTCAGCCATAGTTTATTGTATTGTTCTTATTTCCTATGTGGAGGCCCCTCTAGATTCCCCTAACTATTTAATCTATAAAAAAAGAACATCTGGTGGACTGGGAAAATAAAAAAAGGACTAAGTAAAATTAATTTGCTTGAAGATCAGGTGCTTGCGATGACAACAAATTACTCGTGTCTTAGTAATTCTAAATATTTCAATGTAGGCAAACTTATGCAAAAAGTTGATTGTTACATAAAACTGATAAGTTTGCTTGAAAAATGTAATATCCCTACCAATAAATTTTAAACACACTTGCAATTTTCTGAATTTTCACTCACAAACATTTCGTCAAACAGTTGGCAGGAAACTGTATTTGGAGTGTATTTCAACAATATTTGACAGATTTGCAAGGAAGTAATTCATACTTCATTAAAATTCAGCAAAAAATTCGTATATAATAAAGCATGTGTTTTTCCATCAAAATATATTGTGGAAAAGTGTTATTTAAGGTTTTCGAAAACAATTTTTAGGGTTTCCAATCTATTTTTGTTATAAATCACTGCTCATGGATCAGTCTAATCACACAGTCTGTTTATGGTATATATTTTATAAATGTGTCAATCTATTTATGGTGACTTCAAATCTATTTAGCAATGTTAAACTATTTTGATAATTTTGTGGATATATTACTTATATTTAAAAAAAATAAAAATTATATAAGGCAAATTTAATGCCGGATTTTTTTCTGAAATTTTCACTCTTGCCGAATTTCATCCAAATTTTATTGTTGCATTCGAGCCTTGTGACTTAGCAACAGAATACTGAAATACTAGCTGATATTGCTCTTCAATTAAAGATTATTCCAGATTATAATACACTCAGATTTCAACATATAACAGAGTCTTAATCTGCTGCAATGAATTAATACATAACAGAAATGCATTTAATTTCTAACCTCAAGTTTTGGCAGGGAAATACAAACTGAATAAGTCTTTAACAGCAATCACAAAGAATGGATTTAATATTTATTCAACTTACTATACCAGGGCTGTTCACCACTGTAGACAGTCCTCCAAAGCAACATCCTTATTATTTGATGTCAAATAGACCCAAACTATCTCCAAATTTCAAACTGATTACTCTTCAGTGCTGACAATGTTAGGATAGGACATTAACGTTGCATTCTTGAGTCATTTTCATGTGTCTCCATGTTCCTTGGAAAGTGTTTTAGGGGACATGAGAGTTAAAATATTTAATATTTATTTCATATTATTTATTGTAATTGCATTCCATAGAGGTTGACACATGCTGGTGGTGGTTACAAGGCATATAGGAGGAATATTCTTTTATGGCGTCCATTTTGGGAGTGGGGTACATGTCTATGTGCATGTCAATGCATGTTGACAATTGTCATTTGCACATCTTCCAAAGTTGGGTGCCCAAGTGTGCATGTTATATTTTGTAGCCATCGGAGCTGTCGGAGAGTTATGGAGCACTTGGGTTTGACCAAATCTGATTGGCTGTGGGTTAGGCACCCATGTCAATGCCATGTGATATTTTATTACATTTTATTACATTTTATTATGTTTTATGGGGCTGTCCACTAAGAATGGCATGGGTTTTTGCAAGTGGTTTCCACCTCTTGTTTTGGGATACCACAATGGTTTCATATGTTCAGTTGTAGGTAACAGGGTGCTGCCGGATTACTTAGAGAATTGTAGTGAAGTGTATTGTTGTACATCTTTCCTTGAAGATTAATAATATACTTGTCCTCTTTTTCTTGTGGAGTTTTTTCCCAAAAGAGTTTCTCCAAGTAAATCTGGTTTCATCTATGGTATTGCTGATTTTATGCTTTTATGTTGAATGCGCAATCACCTTAATCATCTAAGTGGACAATCTTTGATACATAATTTCATATTTGCATCATTTTGTATAAGTTATTATTGTAGCTTTTCTACCTTGGTTTCCAATAGATAATATTATTGCAGGTGTGTTTCTCTTATAAAAATCCTTCCATGCAGCCCTGATGTCTCATCAAGTTAAAGAAAATTTATTATTGTTGCTGTTAACTGTAAATGGGGGTCCAAAGTTCCCTCACTAAGGCCGCACCTCACTCTTCTTAGAGCAACATACCACCTTAAATTATGAATACAAGTTTATTCAGCAGATACTACATTATTTCTTCAAAACTGACTCGATCCACCTTACAAACAAAGGTATTACCATGTGCATTTAAAGGCTAGCAATTCGTGACAACAATAGTGAGCAATTTGTGACCACAATCGTCACAAAGAATGGAACACTTCATCCAAATATTACCCACATCCCTCTTCCCTTGGATGGCTAGCAAGAAGGGAAGTAGTCAATGAAAAATTTGAAGACTATACTCAAGATCTTCAAGTAGTGAAACTCCACACCACTCTTACCATACAAATACAAAAGCATGATATGCAAAATAAGGGTGGCTACCAAGTATAACTAGAAATCTTACTCTACAACACAAACTCCACAAACTTATTATTTGCCCTGCAAATTCCAATAAATTTCTACTTTGCCGGATTCCCCTTAATCTTACACAAATATGGAAAAATATCTGTACTTTGGCACAAATGCAAATTTAGGAAGATATTACTTTGCTTTAACATGAATCTTCAAAATTGAACATTCAACTCCAATGTGAATCTTGTGTGAATCCATCCATATTGGCTAGGGAAGATCTTTCACTCTTGAAACCAATCTTCGTCTAAGGGTTTTTGTCCTAGGGTGATGTTGATGCGTGTTTTATGACACAACAAACATCTTAGAACAAAGTGTCATAGACGCTCTATTCTCTCTTGAAAAACTACTTCCTATGCTAAGATTGCAAGTGAGTTCATAGGGTAATTCCAATGTTTAAGATGAACGCGGATAGGCTCTGTGGTATGGATGTGATTTGTTGTGGGCACAATTAAGATTTTGCAAGTTATTCCGAAAAGCGGAGACATAAATGCAGTATCATTTTGGGTTTTTGATTTTTAAAAAAAAGTGAAAAAAGATTAAGGGCTTAGGGATCCTATACTATTCCTAAGAAATCAAGAGAAGACGAGGATTAAATGAAACCAAATAAACAATACTTTGTTTCGCCACGTTCAACGACAACTACGCAAAGCAAGTGCAATCTTCTAGGAATGTGCTTATAATTTTCACGTAATGAATAATTACCATCGGATCGAACAACAATTATTCAAACAGAAGTTAAGCATCCACAATGAAAGCTCAGTCTAACTTTGCATGTTGAGTGAAATCATCCACCCAAAGAAAGTATGAGCTCAGTTTCACCAATCTCCGTTATCAATCAATCATTCTTCTAACATACATTATAATTCAAATCTACTAAGCGAGAAAGAAAATATGTGACCATGCAACTATTCAACAATCAAGTATTCAAAGCACCTCATGCATCTGAACTTCATTATCAAAGTAGTGTTTTCACAACAATCTCATAAGAACTCTCTCTTTATTTCTAACTATCTCAAATCTGCTCTAACTTCTTAATCTCTAATCTCTCTATCTTTTTAATCCTTCTTCTATCTAATCTTCTAATTTCTAATGAAAATGAGAGAGTGAGGGGGGGGGTTTATATAGTTTTTCAAGATTACAAAGAACGGCCAAGATCGATTCAAGATCAATGGCCCAGATTAAATAGAACTAAACCCTAATTAGGGTTTCTAAAACCACAATCAGTTAACTGAAGAGAACACTAGACAACTGGAGTGGCATCCTTATCCACTTGTGCAGCCTCACGTTTGGCGAACCTGGACACTATCAAGTCGACCTCCTCCATGGCAATGTCGGGCAACACGCTGACATTGTACTCCAGTAAATCCAAGTTCTCGACACACTCTGCAAAAATAGTTGCCCATGATGGTTCCTGCAACAAGAAAGAACTTCTGATAGCCATGTAGTCGAATACTCTGGTGAAACTTTCTTTCATGACTGGCCCGGTGGTGGAGAAAATTTTCTGCACATGTTCTCTTAAAATCTTTGGCCGCAAGTGTTTCTTTCTGACAACATCCTTCTCAAGCATATTTGCAGCCATTTCATAAATTTTACTCTGAATTTCTTTTACTTGTTCTTCAACTCTTCCACTATCCTGCTTCACTTTTTCGAGAACTCCTTTTCTTGAGATTAGAGCATAATACCATCCATTGAAGTCATAAGCCGCTCCAGCTTCGATAACCTTGTCTTCAATCAATCTTTGCTTTGAGATCCCCTTCAGCTCCCAAATGCATGGGATGATCCTACTTTGAATATCCTCAAGACTACTCCATGACTCTGCAAGATCTGCAACTCGTGAAAGCATGAAGGAGGCCTGCTCATTTATTTGTGCCAACTTTTCTGCAAACGCCAACGCCTCTTCTTTCCTTCCAACCATCCAGTCTTTCGCCTCCCTTGCCGTAATCAGCTCCTCTTCAAAGTTTGCACCTGATTCTTGTGAAGCATTTGGAGGTAAAGGCGCCACTTGTTCACCTTCGTTTAGTGGCTTTGTCAAGTGCTGGATGTAGTCCTTTAGGCGCTGTATTTCTTTTTTATACTCTTTTTTCTTGGCAACTTCTTTTTCTAACCTGGCCTTGATGGTGGCCACAAAATTATCCAAGTCTTCGACTTCCTGCCCTTTGGTTGTCGGACCCATGTCGACAGTCGTGATAGCATATTCCTCAGGAGCAATCTCGTCTTGAAACTTGTCGGCTGTAGGCATTGCAATTTGCACCGTGCGATTTCCAGCTTCATCTCTCTGGATGGTTGAGAATTTCTTGGCCTTCTTCCTTGGGGCAGTTTGCTCTAATCTTGCCAAAAAATCTGTGTCATTGTCCTCCTCAGGAACTTCCACTGGCGCTTTTCTTTTCAATCTTTCTCTCAGCCATTCTAGAACTGTTGGCTGTTCAATATCGTCCTCCTGTTGATCTTGGACGTCTTGTATATCCTGAACTTCCTGATCTTCCTGAATTTCCGGCATACTTTGAATTTCTTGGACTAATTGCATACCCTGGATCTCCTGGACAGATGGGTCCTCTTGAATGCCTTTGAGGGCGGAAATCATTCCTTCCTCGAATTCTCCATCCATAATGTTCGTATCATTATCTGATTCCAAGATTTCTGTGCTTGCTGGAGAAGGTTGATCATTATCTTCTACTTGGATTGGCTCTACATTTTCAACTGGAGAAGGGATCCTGACATTCTCCAAAGATTCTCTATCCAAGGCGAGCATTTCTTCTATGTTCCTGGAAGTAGCCGACTGAAGGGGTCTAGACTTGTGCTTCTTTCGAGAAGGGCCTTCATCTATCTCTTTACCCTTGTCTTGTCTTGCGGATTTATCGGCTTCTTTCCTCTTCTTTGAGTTGGCAGCATCTGTTTGTCCATCTCCACGAGATGCACCGGCGTTTGAAGAACATGACTCTGTGTCGCCCATCAACTCATAGGTAAATTGTACATTTCTCTTAGGACTTCCACCTGCCGATCTATCCACCACTGAGAGTACTTGAAAACAGGGCGCATCAAAGTGGCTAGATCACCCATCTCAGGTTCGAACCATTTTATAGGTGGAAGCGACTCATTCTCCTTAAAGCCTGGCTGCACGTATATTCCATCATCTTGCAGTTGATCAGGTATTTTGAAGAGCTCTGTCGCCCTTATCATGCTTAATGGCAACCTTGATCATAACCTTCTCCTTACGTCATATTCATCGGTTGCGTTGGCCCAAAAGTCCTCTAAGTCAACCCGATGTTTGTACCTTTCTCCATCCACCGTTTTGATGTGATGAAGCAGATCAAAGTTGTTTATGGATTTATATGATATGAATGGATATTGCTGAATCTCCAGTCGAGCAACCTTTGCCGCTTGTGCTGTCGGGCATGACTCCTCCATGTTGCCGATGAAAAAGGGGAAGGTGACAGCAGCTTTCTGCTTAGGCCTTTGAATATTCTGATACGTTTCTAATTGTCTCAGCACTTCTAACAATACTATCTTGTTAGTCGGATAGATAGGCAGCCTATAAGGATTTCCAGAAAATCCTTAGATTCTGATGTAGGTGAATTTAGGATACTGAATGAACCAGAATCCATACCGACTGATTAGGCTCTTGGCTTCATGCGAGAGTCTTTGGTGCGTTCCGCCTTGAAGAAGCCGGGTGATATACATCAAAAATGCGTCATGAGCTCTCCGGAAATGAGACTTCTCTTTCAACTGTAGCTGTGGATAGCAGTCGTAGACTTTGAATTTCCCCTCGCCGTTGCCGACCACGCCTTTGCATGTCAAGCCAGGATACTTGTAATATCTTGCAAGTGAATATACAATATATGAGCTCATGTGAAAAATTTTGGTCTGCTCAAAGTTGACCAACTGCTCGTGCAAGCTGTCACTAATCATCCTGGACCAATTGAACATCTTGACTCCAGTGATTATCTCATTAATAAAATAGTACATCCAATCTTCGAAAGGAGCACTGTGGGCACTGCCTACTATTCTGTTTAGCAGCAAAACAATATCACCATATTCCTCTTTGAAGTGGGTTCTGATCAATTTCTTCGCATTCTTGCTTGTAGTAGGCTTAGGTTTGAGTAACCAATTCTTGTTTATGTTGGATGCACAGAGATCTCGCTAACTCTGATAAAGCTTGAGTGCATCTTGCTTGGTGCGATAGGATGTTCGATTGTACACTGGAATCCCAAAAGTTTCCTGGATTGCTGGCTCGGACAAGTAGGCCAGGACTCTTCCATCAGGAGCTTCTATCTGTCTGTCTTGTGCATTGTAATGTAGTGCACATTCTACCATCAGCTCAGGACATTCTTTTGCTGGTGGAAATCCAGTTGCATGGACGATTCCATTGCGCATCATCCTCATGGCAATTGGTGTAGGCAGACGTCCGTCAGTCCCATACATTCTCTTCCGGGAGTCTTCAAGATCAACGTGGCCAAGATCAGTGTCCACGACGTGCTCCCACTTGGACTTGATTTTCGATTGTGTTTGCACACCCTTGCTTGCAAACTTCATCTTGACTGCTTCAAAAATAGATCTGCAAGAAAAGGAAGAAAGAAATAATGAGAATTCGACATTTATATCAGTTTGAAAGACATTCCAGCTGGTAATCAGATTAGACTTCGCGAAAAATAACAAGCTGGAAAGAAAATAAATGGTGAAGTATCATGCTAAAATGAAATAGACAAAACAAATCTGCCTTGTGACTTCTTGGAGACGTGATCACGATCACAATGCAAGCTGATAACAGAATATTTCCTTCACTTTGCTGCAAATTTCCTCAACCTTTTGCCTTAAACAAGTCTCTTCTCACAACTTTTCTTCTCAAAATTGAATGATTGCACAAATGAGAAGTGAAATCACTTATAGAGGTGAGAAGATCGATTATTTTAGCAAATTTGCAATGTTTCCTTCAAATCGAGTTTGAACTCATCTTTCACTTTGTTTTCGGATGGCAAGTTCTATCCTCAATAATCTCGTCCGGGAAAGTTTCCAATTTCATTTCCAGTTTAACAAAGATCTTTATCTTTCTTTCCAATTTCAAAATTTTCAAGACTTATCCTTTTGGTTGTTGGAAAATAAATGAATAAAATAATTAAAATAATTATTTTATGTGTCCATTCCAACCCATTCGTTTTATGGCAAATTATTTTTGTCCTTGGCCATTTGATTTTCGAAATTTTCTCTGCCAATGCCTTAGGTGAATTTTTTATTTTGTCCACTTTTCTTGCCAAAATCTTTATCATTTAATTTCGTTTGGCCATGATTTTTAATCGTTTTCCAAAATTATGTGGCCATGTCCAATTTCATTTGGCCATAAATATTTATCGTCCATCGTTTCTCTAGCCATGGCGAAAAATTATCTAGTCACGTCCAACATTTCTTGGCCATAAATTGCCTCTTGTCCAAAATTATTTAGCCATATCCGATTTTATTTGGCCATTTGCTTGATTTTTCCACACTTTTTCTAGCCATGTCCGATTTTATTTGGCCGTCTTTTCAAGCATGGTGAAAATTTTTAAAGTATCAAACATGTAATTTTTGATTTGTCCAAGGTTTAGACTTAGGCAAAATTTTAATTTTTTTTCTCACTTCTAAGCATGGCGGACTTTGTCTATGATTTGGCCACCTTCATCTTTTCTAATTTTCTCATACCAATTTATCATGGACTAGACTGAATTTTCCAAGTGTTGGGCTATTTTTCTTGGGGCGGACTTTAGCATTTCTCTTGCCATTTCATTCTTCCTTGGCTATGCCTTAGCCATTTTTTTCTTTTACCTTGGGCAGACTTTCCACATTTTGTTGCCACTTTGAAACTATCCAGGGCGGACTTCCTTCATTTGGTTGCCATTTGACTTCTTTGTTGAGGGCGGACTTTGCTTAATAGCTTGCCATACATGGGGTGGACTTCATGGTTTTCATTGCCACTTCCTCTTTGACTAAGGTGGACTTCATCATTCTCCTTGCCATTAGACATAGGCGGACTTGTTGTGACGTTTTTCACACATCGCCCCATTGCAAATGGGGACCCCCTAATTTTGGCTTTGCTTTTCGTTCGTTTTGTCGTTGTCTCTCTTTTCTACTGTCTATCTTTCCGGGATTATGCCCGTCGTTGAGTTTAAGCTTGAAATTTTGGCCAAGTCCGAAAAATTAGGGTTTTGAATTTTCCAGCCAACCTAAAGTCAAATGAGGTGAATAAATTGCAAATTGAGCTTAACACTGTTGTTAGTATGCTTCCAACAAGTTTTCACAGAAATTTCATCAGATTCTGACTACTTACTATTTTTAGTAAGTGTGCAATTACAGGCAACCCATCAGCATTTTTGAGATTCCGATAGTCACGCTGCGTCCAGAGCACATCAGGCTTCTCACAGGTTAAATTTGAACTAAAATGAACAACTTGCTATTTTTAGCAGTTTTGCCTTCGGAGGCAATTTTCAGGACTTAAATGCAGAGTTTTTCAACGCATGTCCGGAGATTCCTTCTGGGTTTTTCGAGACCTTCGCAGCAATATGACATGCAAAGCAAGATGACAACTTCCAGCACTCAGCCTTCGGAGGCCGATATTAGGGTTTGCATGCAGACATTTTCAGCGCATGTCGGCATTTTCTTTCTGGGTTTTCCAAGAGCTTCGCGACAGTGTAACATGCAAGTGGAACTGACCACTTTTCAGAAACTTACTATTTCTAGCCAGTGCGTGCATGTTGAAGATTTTTCTGGGTTTTTCTGGGTTTTTCAAGATTTTTCGGGCAGTATGACATGCAAGATCACCCGACAGCCGGTTGGTCACCTTTTCAGCTGCTTTCTATTTTTAGCAGGTATCACTTGGGCAGCAGCTCGACGCTTCAGAACTACAAACTGACTATCATGCAACTGAAACGATGTCAAACGGAGCTCATCTGAGCAACATGCATAAAATTAGGGTTTCGAGCTTCGGCGCTAAAAATGAGGAGTCAGAGGTCAAAATGTTCAAAACTGAAGTACCCATCACGATCAGCATCCTTTCGAGAGTCTGTTGGCAAAATTTAAAGGCAATCGGGGAACCTGCTATTTTTAGTAAGGTGTTCCAGCCGCAGGCTATAAATAGAAAGTTGATCTCGGCGTCAGCGTAGAAGGGCAAATTCACCAGCAAGGAGCGTACTGTCCAAATTTCAAAGCAAACAGAGATAAGGAAGTCTCAGAAACAGGCACTTACTATAAATAGTAAGTCACTTCACAAGCAGCTATAAATGGCAGGTTGACACCAGATCTCAGCGAGCACAAGTCAAGCATAAGTAATCTGTGGCGCGAATTTCAAAGCAAACAGAGTTACAGAGAATGGAGAATCAGATAGTTGCTATTTTTAGCAGGTCAATTAGGGTTTCCTAAAATCAAGGGCAGAGCGGGACAGTCAAGCAAAAACAGCTTCCAGTTGCGATCACCATGCTTCGGGCAATTCAAAGCACGAAATTTGAAGAACTTTCTAAAAATAGCAAATTAGGGCAAGCACGATCAAGTCACTCTAAATTTGACAAATGGCATAAAATTCACTGAAATTGATAAATTTTCAAGTCCAGCATCAAAAGCTTACTTTAAAAGGCCAAGGACAGATGAAAAATCTTCTAAGTGTTAAAATGGAAGTAAGGACCCCCAAATGCGCCCTTGAAGAGAGAGAGCTTGAGAAATTTTCTAAGTGTTCGAAAATGAAACCTCAAGGGGTAAAATGCGCCCTTAAGAGGAGGTGGTCATGAAAATTTTCTTGAAGTGTTTGAAAATTGGAAGCTCCACCCTCCATTTGTGCCCTCAAGCTGGCAGGAGTCTTGAAATTTTCTAAGTCACACAAATTGGAAGCTCCATTGGTAAAATGCGCCCTTGAGCTTCAAGATGGTTGAAAAATATTCTAAGTACGGAAATTGGAACCTCCTATGGTAAAATGCACCCAAGTTGAAAAGCCATGAGAGAAAAATTTCTAAGTCTGAGAAAACTCAAAGTGTGGGAGGTAGAGTGCGCCTTAGCTAAGGGAAGAGGACCTTGAAAATTTACTAAGTGTTACAAATTTGAAGTACCACCTGTCAAATGCGCCTTGACTTGTGGAAGGAGGAAGTTGAAAATTTCACTAAGGCATTTAAATTAGACGGAGACCCATCTAAATGCGCCCATGGCAAAAGTGGATGCTTGACCCCTCAAATGCGCCTAAGTCTGGAGTAAGAAATTTGTCTAGGTGACAAAAATGAAAGCTTATGGGTCTATTTGTGCCCCTCTTTGGGGATTTAGAAATTTCATCTTAAGAGTGAAAGTTGCAAATGCGCCTATAGAAAAATTAAAAGCATGCCTAGTGAAGTGCGCCTGAGGGTGGCTTGAAAATGGCTAAGGCAATCAAATTAAAAACACCAGGTGGTATATGCGCCCCACTCTAAATGAATGTCAAAATTGAAAGTTGCACATATGAAGTGCGCCTAAGGTGATCAAACTAAAAGTAAGACCTCCCACTTGCGCCTAAGGAGTTTGAGGATTCACCTAAAATATGCGCCCTTCTCTGCAAGTTCACCTGAGTATTGAAATGAAAACACAATGTATGAAATGCGCCTTGAGAAGATGAATTCGAATTTGGCTAAAGCTGAAAGCTGCACGCCTAAAACAAAGCTGGAAGCTTCCCTTGTAATTTGCGCCTGCAGTGAAGCTGGAGGCATCAACAAGTAAATGCGCCCTCAATTGGAAAGAGAACCTGGAAAATGCGCCCATCTCACAAAAAATTAAAAGTTTGGCACATGAAGTGCGCCCAAGAAGTAAGAAATGTTGAAAACGAAATTCTCTAAGTATCCAAATTTAAAAGCAGCCCCTCCTATCTACGCCTGGAGATTGAAATTGGAAGAGGGACCCGTGATATGCGCCCTTACTTCAAAGAAATATTGAATGGCGAAATTAAAAGTAGGCTATGACATTTGCGCCCCTGAGCATAAACATTTTCAAGGCTAACGGATTGGAAACTCCACATGTCTATTGCGCCCTTAAAAAGAACATTTTGACTAGGGCGTTAAAAATGAAAGCTCATGATATAATACGCGCCCACCTTTAAGAAGAAAGATTGAATTTTAAATTTTGAATGGGGCGTGTGAAGTATGAAACAAAATGCTAGGCGCTTCTATTTTTTCTCAAGTGTGTTGTGCGCCTAGAGTTATAAAGTGTTAGAAAATTTCCGAAGACATGTGAAATTTAAATTTTCTAAGGCGTTAGAATTTTTTTTTGAAATTGCCTTTCACGTGTGAAGTCAAATCCAAAATGGCAAGTGAAGATGAAATGTACAAGGCGCCTCCGAGAATAAAATTCTTCTAAATAAAGTTGATAAAAATTTCTCTCGCTGGCAGATGATCAAATTATTTTCTAAGGGAAATTTTTCAAAGTGCAAGATAATTAAAATATTTTCTAAGGCAAATTATTTTCCCTTGGAAAATACGCCTAGAGCTCAGAGTGATAAAATTTCTCCGTGGAGCAAGAACCATTTTTCTTAGCAGTGGAGTCAGAAGTGAATGATATTGCATAGATGAATTCAAGTTCTTCAAGAAGTTGGAACAACAGGAAGATCGCGAGCGAAGGATGGATTTAATTCGACAAAATAATATTTTTCTAAGGTTCAAATTGAAAAATTAAATGAACCCGTTCGTTGGGTACCCATGAATTTGAGACGTTCTGAGAGAAATTTTCTTCTGGGTATTAAAGATTGTTGATAAGGAATGGATTTTAAAATCTTCTACACTTTGTCGAGGCCTTCGGGGTGAATATTTTTGTTGGGCGCCAGGTTGATGAATTTCCTAAGGGAAATTTGAAAAAAATTTCTAAGGCAAGGAATAAATGATGTTGTCGAAGATAAAATGCCTCGGCGGATGAATTTGAAAGTGATCGCCTAGATGATTTTTGATCAAATTCCTAATGAAAGAATTTCTTCTCGATTCTAAGTTGGATGAAATATCAGAGCAGAGTATGCCCAGGCAGAATGCAAGATGGGTTGGAAATTTGGTTAAGGCATGAAGAAATTAAACGCGATGTTGGCTAAGGAAAAATGATGAGCTCTTGAAGATCAAAGCGTGAAAATCAGGTAAGTAAGGTGAATTTATATTATGATGTGTTCTAATGCCCTTCTCCTTGCTTGTTTTGCAGGATGAGCGTGGAGGCCAAGTAATGAAGCACGATGACTTGAAGTGGTGAAGAACGATGATATCACAACTTTCAGAGGAAGATAAAGTTATAAGTTTCACATGAAGGAAGAGAAAGTTGCAAGAAAATGGCTAAGTGTTGAAGAAACATTTTCAAGACTCAAGATGGAGAAAAGAGCGGAAGTTCGAGCAAGGTTGAAGAACAAAGTCAAGAAGAAGATCGAGAACAGTGTGAACACGTCTGCAAAAGGGAATCTTCTAGAAGGAATAATGGAAATTATGGCTCATTTATTACCCCACTCTCTTTTGTGGCGGTTTTTAGGGCAAATCATGTTTAGGGCTGAGGTGGCACGATCTGGGCCATCCAGCCGATTGTAATCTGAGCCGTCCGTTGGACTTGGCCAGCTATATAAAGGGGGAGTCCCCCTCATTTGTAC
>VDFB02034533.1:138524-166203 GCA_007258455.2 Sequoia sempervirens
ATGTCATCATAGTATTTCATTTGAAGGTTACCATGGTTTAAAGCTAATGCTTGCATAAACTTTGTGACACCTACTAACCTTGCAGGATTTTTGTACAAATATGCAGCTAGTGGTAATATTGTCATTATTTAGTTTATGATAGCCTGCGATCTTTGCTCAACTTCGACTGGGATCTTAAATTGCATAATATTTCATGAGAAGAAGAGCTATAATGGTTTGAACGTTTGGAGTCAATGCATGGATAATCTTCTAGAAAAACTAAGAGTAGATTTTTAGCAACGAGGGATCTGAGATAGGGGTTTTAACTTTTAACTTTTATGATGTTAGTAGGAAACAATATTCAAGACAAATACAACGTCAGATCATGACTAGCTAATAACTTGTGGGCGAATAATAGTATTATACTATAATTATATTTGTTGTTGAAATGATTATTTTAAAATTCCTCGACCTTTTCTGCTTGTTCCGTGCTCTCTATTTCAGGCTTCAGCAGGCTTTTGTTTCGCCAAATGGTAGGATCTGGAGTGACTCAAGCCAATTTGCAGACATAGGCATATACCAAACAGGAGGATATTGTTCTCAATATACAAAATCTGTGTAGGAGTCTCGATTTCTTCTGCTATAGCCTATGTATATGCGTGTGTAATACTATATGTATATTTGTTAAGGTACAAAAATCTTTTCATATTACATATCCTTCCAAGTCTCCAGTTGTTCATTTTGATCCAAGCCGCAGCCTACTTTTGGTTACAAGCATCAAGTGCCCTATCTTGAAGGCTGCACCTTTTTTTTGGCAACTGCATAGGGTGAATGATGTTGCAACCCTTCTGCTTAGAGTAGTTACATATTTTCTACCATTAGAAAGTTTATTGTGTCAAACTTATGACAGAGCCCCACCATACTGTAGCCCACGAACCTAGTAATCTGTTTGAACTTTGACAACAAAACAATTATTTTAGGGTTTTTGAACAGTTATCATTATTTCAAATGAATATCATAGTTTGTTAGAAAGGAGGAAGTGGTTTGGCTGGCACATGAGATTTGACATACCAGATGTTGGGGAGTAACACAAAGGAACATGGACATCACAATCGCTATCAAAATATTAACATTTCAGCAAAATTTGAATGACTGCAATTCCAAATCCATCAAACTAGGGCTTACTTTTATCCCAAGGAACCAAGATTTGAGTGCTTACGATTTTAAATTTAGTAAATGAGGACTGACAGATGGACATTTCACCAAACCATTCTTGACCTAGATTGATGAAGGATTCCTATGTACAAGAATCTTTTCCAGTCTACTATGAAGTCATTATACATCCCATGCTCATTATATAAGTGTTGTCGATGTTAAAATGGTGATATTAAAGATAAAAGGGAAAAGAGTATCACAAACATAGATATCTTGGTGATAAGAATAGTGGTTACAAACATATGTCTAATCACTGCAGTTCGATGGTTTTCCTGCAAATCTAGACTCAGCAAGCCTTCAATCGTTTTGATTGAGATATCTCACCAAAAGTCAAGTTGTGGGAACCTTTGAAACTATAAGTAAATGAAAGGTAAGAAATCATATCCCCCCCTTAAGGTTGCTGGAACGACTTATAACTTTCATTTGATAACATCTGGTGGACTATTTTTAGATTTTCTTATTATTTCCGTACTTATGTTTTGTCTTCTCAGCCATAGTTTATTGTATTGTTCTTATTTCCTATGTGGAGGCCCCTCTAGATTCCCCTAACTATTTAATCTATAAAAAAAGAACATCTGGTGGACTGGGAAAATAAAAAAAGGACTAAGTAAAATTAATTTGCTTGAAGATCAGGTGCTTGCGATGACAACAAATTACTCGTGTCTTAGTAATTCTAAATATTTCAATGTAGGCAAACTTATGCAAAAAGTTGATTGTTACATAAAACTGATAAGTTTGCTTGAAAAATGTAATATCCCTACCAATAAATTTTAAACACACTTGCAATTTTCTGAATTTTCACTCACAAACATTTCGTCAAACAGTTGGCAGGAAACTGTATTTGGAGTGTATTTCAACAATATTTGACAGATTTGCAAGGAAGTAATTCATACTTCATTAAAATTCAGCAAAAAATTCGTATATAATAAAGCATGTGTTTTTCCATCAAAATATATTGTGGAAAAGTGTTATTTAAGGTTTTCGAAAACAATTTTTAGGGTTTCCAATCTATTTTTGTTATAAATCACTGCTCATGGATCAGTCTAATCACACAGTCTGTTTATGGTATATATTTTATAAATGTGTCAATCTATTTATGGTGACTTCAAATCTATTTAGCAATGTTAAACTATTTTGATAATTTTGTGGATATATTACTTATATTTAAAAAAAATAAAAATTATATAAGGCAAATTTAATGCCGGATTTTTTTCTGAAATTTTCACTCTTGCCGAATTTCATCCAAATTTTATTGTTGCATTCGAGCCTTGTGACTTAGCAACAGAATACTGAAATACTAGCTGATATTGCTCTTCAATTAAAGATTATTCCAGATTATAATACACTCAGATTTCAACATATAACAGAGTCTTAATCTGCTGCAATGAATTAATACATAACAGAAATGCATTTAATTTCTAACCTCAAGTTTTGGCAGGGAAATACAAACTGAATAAGTCTTTAACAGCAATCACAAAGAATGGATTTAATATTTATTCAACTTACTATACCAGGGCTGTTCACCACTGTAGACAGTCCTCCAAAGCAACATCCTTATTATTTGATGTCAAATAGACCCAAACTATCTCCAAATTTCAAACTGATTACTCTTCAGTGCTGACAATGTTAGGATAGGACATTAACGTTGCATTCTTGAGTCATTTTCATGTGTCTCCATGTTCCTTGGAAAGTGTTTTAGGGGACATGAGAGTTAAAATATTTAATATTTATTTCATATTATTTATTGTAATTGCATTCCATAGAGGTTGACACATGCTGGTGGTGGTTACAAGGCATATAGGAGGAATATTCTTTTATGGCGTCCATTTTGGGAGTGGGGTACATGTCTATGTGCATGTCAATGCATGTTGACAATTGTCATTTGCACATCTTCCAAAGTTGGGTGCCCAAGTGTGCATGTTATATTTTGTAGCCATCGGAGCTGTCGGAGAGTTATGGAGCACTTGGGTTTGACCAAATCTGATTGGCTGTGGGTTAGGCACCCATGTCAATGCCATGTGATATTTTATTACATTTTATTACATTTTATTATGTTTTATGGGGCTGTCCACTAAGAATGGCATGGGTTTTTGCAAGTGGTTTCCACCTCTTGTTTTGGGATACCACAATGGTTTCATATGTTCAGTTGTAGGTAACAGGGTGCTGCCGGATTACTTAGAGAATTGTAGTGAAGTGTATTGTTGTACATCTTTCCTTGAAGATTAATAATATACTTGTCCTCTTTTTCTTGTGGAGTTTTTTCCCAAAAGAGTTTCTCCAAGTAAATCTGGTTTCATCTATGGTATTGCTGATTTTATGCTTTTATGTTGAATGCGCAATCACCTTAATCATCTAAGTGGACAATCTTTGATACATAATTTCATATTTGCATCATTTTGTATAAGTTATTATTGTAGCTTTTCTACCTTGGTTTCCAATAGATAATATTATTGCAGGTGTGTTTCTCTTATAAAAATCCTTCCATGCAGCCCTGATGTCTCATCAAGTTAAAGAAAATTTATTATTGTTGCTGTTAACTGTAAATGGGGGTCCAAAGTTCCCTCACTAAGGCCGCACCTCACTCTTCTTAGAGCAACATACCACCTTAAATTATGAATACAAGTTTATTCAGCAGATACTACATTATTTCTTCAAAACTGACTCGATCCACCTTACAAACAAAGGTATTACCATGTGCATTTAAAGGCTAGCAATTCGTGACAACAATAGTGAGCAATTTGTGACCACAATCGTCACAAAGAATGGAACACTTCATCCAAATATTACCCACATCCCTCTTCCCTTGGATGGCTAGCAAGAAGGGAAGTAGTCAATGAAAAATTTGAAGACTATACTCAAGATCTTCAAGTAGTGAAACTCCACACCACTCTTACCATACAAATACAAAAGCATGATATGCAAAATAAGGGTGGCTACCAAGTATAACTAGAAATCTTACTCTACAACACAAACTCCACAAACTTATTATTTGCCCTGCAAATTCCAATAAATTTCTACTTTGCCGGATTCCCCTTAATCTTACACAAATATGGAAAAATATCTGTACTTTGGCACAAATGCAAATTTAGGAAGATATTACTTTGCTTTAACATGAATCTTCAAAATTGAACATTCAACTCCAATGTGAATCTTGTGTGAATCCATCCATATTGGCTAGGGAAGATCTTTCACTCTTGAAACCAATCTTCGTCTAAGGGTTTTTGTCCTAGGGTGATGTTGATGCGTGTTTTATGACACAACAAACATCTTAGAACAAAGTGTCATAGACGCTCTATTCTCTCTTGAAAAACTACTTCCTATGCTAAGATTGCAAGTGAGTTCATAGGGTAATTCCAATGTTTAAGATGAACGCGGATAGGCTCTGTGGTATGGATGTGATTTGTTGTGGGCACAATTAAGATTTTGCAAGTTATTCCGAAAAGCGGAGACATAAATGCAGTATCATTTTGGGTTTTTGATTTTTAAAAAAAAGTGAAAAAAGATTAAGGGCTTAGGGATCCTATACTATTCCTAAGAAATCAAGAGAAGACGAGGATTAAATGAAACCAAATAAACAATACTTTGTTTCGCCACGTTCAACGACAACTACGCAAAGCAAGTGCAATCTTCTAGGAATGTGCTTATAATTTTCACGTAATGAATAATTACCATCGGATCGAACAACAATTATTCAAACAGAAGTTAAGCATCCACAATGAAAGCTCAGTCTAACTTTGCATGTTGAGTGAAATCATCCACCCAAAGAAAGTATGAGCTCAGTTTCACCAATCTCCGTTATCAATCAATCATTCTTCTAACATACATTATAATTCAAATCTACTAAGCGAGAAAGAAAATATGTGACCATGCAACTATTCAACAATCAAGTATTCAAAGCACCTCATGCATCTGAACTTCATTATCAAAGTAGTGTTTTCACAACAATCTCATAAGAACTCTCTCTTTATTTCTAACTATCTCAAATCTGCTCTAACTTCTTAATCTCTAATCTCTCTATCTTTTTAATCCTTCTTCTATCTAATCTTCTAATTTCTAATGAAAATGAGAGAGTGAGGGGGGGGGTTTATATAGTTTTTCAAGATTACAAAGAACGGCCAAGATCGATTCAAGATCAATGGCCCAGATTAAATAGAACTAAACCCTAATTAGGGTTTCTAAAACCACAATCAGTTAACTGAAGAGAACACTAGACAACTGGAGTGGCATCCTTATCCACTTGTGCAGCCTCACGTTTGGCGAACCTGGACACTATCAAGTCGACCTCCTCCATGGCAATGTCGGGCAACACGCTGACATTGTACTCCAGTAAATCCAAGTTCTCGACACACTCTGCAAAAATAGTTGCCCATGATGGTTCCTGCAACAAGAAAGAACTTCTGATAGCCATGTAGTCGAATACTCTGGTGAAACTTTCTTTCATGACTGGCCCGGTGGTGGAGAAAATTTTCTGCACATGTTCTCTTAAAATCTTTGGCCGCAAGTGTTTCTTTCTGACAACATCCTTCTCAAGCATATTTGCAGCCATTTCATAAATTTTACTCTGAATTTCTTTTACTTGTTCTTCAACTCTTCCACTATCCTGCTTCACTTTTTCGAGAACTCCTTTTCTTGAGATTAGAGCATAATACCATCCATTGAAGTCATAAGCCGCTCCAGCTTCGATAACCTTGTCTTCAATCAATCTTTGCTTTGAGATCCCCTTCAGCTCCCAAATGCATGGGATGATCCTACTTTGAATATCCTCAAGACTACTCCATGACTCTGCAAGATCTGCAACTCGTGAAAGCATGAAGGAGGCCTGCTCATTTATTTGTGCCAACTTTTCTGCAAACGCCAACGCCTCTTCTTTCCTTCCAACCATCCAGTCTTTCGCCTCCCTTGCCGTAATCAGCTCCTCTTCAAAGTTTGCACCTGATTCTTGTGAAGCATTTGGAGGTAAAGGCGCCACTTGTTCACCTTCGTTTAGTGGCTTTGTCAAGTGCTGGATGTAGTCCTTTAGGCGCTGTATTTCTTTTTTATACTCTTTTTTCTTGGCAACTTCTTTTTCTAACCTGGCCTTGATGGTGGCCACAAAATTATCCAAGTCTTCGACTTCCTGCCCTTTGGTTGTCGGACCCATGTCGACAGTCGTGATAGCATATTCCTCAGGAGCAATCTCGTCTTGAAACTTGTCGGCTGTAGGCATTGCAATTTGCACCGTGCGATTTCCAGCTTCATCTCTCTGGATGGTTGAGAATTTCTTGGCCTTCTTCCTTGGGGCAGTTTGCTCTAATCTTGCCAAAAAATCTGTGTCATTGTCCTCCTCAGGAACTTCCACTGGCGCTTTTCTTTTCAATCTTTCTCTCAGCCATTCTAGAACTGTTGGCTGTTCAATATCGTCCTCCTGTTGATCTTGGACGTCTTGTATATCCTGAACTTCCTGATCTTCCTGAATTTCCGGCATACTTTGAATTTCTTGGACTAATTGCATACCCTGGATCTCCTGGACAGATGGGTCCTCTTGAATGCCTTTGAGGGCGGAAATCATTCCTTCCTCGAATTCTCCATCCATAATGTTCGTATCATTATCTGATTCCAAGATTTCTGTGCTTGCTGGAGAAGGTTGATCATTATCTTCTACTTGGATTGGCTCTACATTTTCAACTGGAGAAGGGATCCTGACATTCTCCAAAGATTCTCTATCCAAGGCGAGCATTTCTTCTATGTTCCTGGAAGTAGCCGACTGAAGGGGTCTAGACTTGTGCTTCTTTCGAGAAGGGCCTTCATCTATCTCTTTACCCTTGTCTTGTCTTGCGGATTTATCGGCTTCTTTCCTCTTCTTTGAGTTGGCAGCATCTGTTTGTCCATCTCCACGAGATGCACCGGCGTTTGAAGAACATGACTCTGTGTCGCCCATCAACTCATAGGTAAATTGTACATTTCTCTTAGGACTTCCACCTGCCGATCTATCCACCACTGAGAGTACTTGAAAACAGGGCGCATCAAAGTGGCTAGATCACCCATCTCAGGTTCGAACCATTTTATAGGTGGAAGCGACTCATTCTCCTTAAAGCCTGGCTGCACGTATATTCCATCATCTTGCAGTTGATCAGGTATTTTGAAGAGCTCTGTCGCCCTTATCATGCTTAATGGCAACCTTGATCATAACCTTCTCCTTACGTCATATTCATCGGTTGCGTTGGCCCAAAAGTCCTCTAAGTCAACCCGATGTTTGTACCTTTCTCCATCCACCGTTTTGATGTGATGAAGCAGATCAAAGTTGTTTATGGATTTATATGATATGAATGGATATTGCTGAATCTCCAGTCGAGCAACCTTTGCCGCTTGTGCTGTCGGGCATGACTCCTCCATGTTGCCGATGAAAAAGGGGAAGGTGACAGCAGCTTTCTGCTTAGGCCTTTGAATATTCTGATACGTTTCTAATTAATCAAAGATCAACAATACTCATCTTGTTAGCTGGATAGAGGCGCTTATAAGGATTTGCAAAATCCTTAGATTTTGATGTAGGTGAACTTAGGATAATCAAACTGCATCCATACCGGATCGATTAGGCTCTTGGCTTCATGCGAGAGTCTTTGGTGTGTTCCGCCTTGAAGAAGTCAGGTGATATACATCAAAAATGCATCATGAGCTCTCCGGAAATGAGACTTCTCTTTCAGCTGCAGCCGTGGATAGCAATCGTAGACTTTGAATTTCCCCTCGCCATTGCCAACCACGCCTTTGCATGTCAAGCCAGGATACTTATAGTATCTTTCAAGTGAATATACAATATATGAGCTCATGTGAAAAATTTTGGTCTGCTCAAAGTTGACCAACTACTCGTGCAAGCTGTCACTAATCATCCTGGACCAATTGAACATCTTGACTCCAGTGATTATCTCATCAATAAAATAGTACATCCAATCTTCGAATGGAGCACCGTGGGCACTACCTACTATTCTGTTTAGCAGCAAAAAAATATCACCATATTCCTCTTTGAAGTGGGTTTTGATCAATTTCTTCTCAGATCTTGCCTTGTAGAAATAGTTTGAGTAAATCCAATTTTGCTTGTTGATGCATGCAGATCTCGCTCACCACAAAGCTTGAGTGCATCTTGCTTGGTGCGATAGGATGTTCGGTTGTACACTGGAATCCCAAAGGTTTCCTGGATTGCCGGCTTGGACAAGTAGGCAAGGACTCTTCCGTCAGGAGCTTCTATCTGTCTGTCTTGTGCATTGTAATGTAGTGCGCATTCTACCATCAGACATTCTTTTGTCGGTGGAAATCCATTGTATGGACGATTCCATCATGCATCATCCTCATGGTAATTGGTGAGGGTGTATCATTCGCCCCATACATTCTCTTCCTAAGTTCAAGATCAATGTGGCTAAGATCGTCCACGACGGGCTCCCACTCTGGACTTGATTTCGAATAGTTGCACACCCTGTTGCAAATTTCATCTTGACTGCTTCGAAAAATAGATCTGCAAGAGAAGGAAGAAAGAAATAATCAGAATTCGACATTTATATCAGTTTGAAAGACATTCCAGCTGATAATCAGATTAGACTTCGCGAAAAATAGCAAGCTGGAAAGAAAA
This sequence comes from Sequoia sempervirens, assembly GCA_007258455.2. Classification (NCBI taxonomy): domain Eukaryota; kingdom Viridiplantae; phylum Streptophyta; class Pinopsida; order Cupressales; family Cupressaceae; genus Sequoia; species Sequoia sempervirens. The sequence goes on from VDFB02034533.1 coordinate 147,316, forward strand.
ATAAATGGTGAAGTATCATGCTAAAATGAAATGGACAAAACAAATCTGCCTTGTGACTTCTTGGAGAAGTGATCACGATCACAATGCAAGCTGATAACAAAATATTTCCTTCACTTTGCTGCAAATTTCCTCAACCTTTTGCCTTAAACAAGTCTCTTCTCACAACTTTTCTTCTCAAAATTGAATGATTGCACAAATGAGAAGTGAAATCACTTATAGAGGTGAGAAGATCGATTATTTTAGCAAATTTGCAATGTTTCCTTCAAATCGAGTTTGAACTCATCTTTCACTTTGTTTTCGGATGGCAAGTTCTATCCTCAATAATCTCGTCCGGGAAAGTTTCCAATTTCATTTCCAGTTTAACAAAGATCTTTATCTTTCTTTCCAATTTCAAAATTTTCAAGACTTATCCTTTTGGTTGTTGGAAAATAAATGAATAAAATAATTAAAATAATTATTTTATGTGTCCATTCCAACCCATTCGTTTTATGGCAAATTATTTTTGTCCTTGGCCATTTGATTTTCGAAATTTTCTCTGCCAATGCCTTAGGTGAATTTTTTATTTTGTCCACTTTTCTTGCCAAAATCTTTATCATTTAATTTCGTTTGGCCATGATTTTTAATCGTTTTCCAAAATTATGTGGCCATGTCCAATTTCATTTGGCCATAAATATTTATCGTCCATCGTTTCTCTAGCCATGGCGAAAAATTATCTAGTCACGTCCAACATTTCTTGGCCATAAATTGCCTCTTGTCCAAAATTATTTAGCCATATCCGATTTTATTTGGCCATTTGCTTGATTTTTCCACACTTTTTCTAGCCATGTCCGATTTTATTTGGCCGTCTTTTCAAGCATGGTGAAAATTTTTAAAGTATCAAACATGTAATTTTTGATTTGTCCAAGGTTTAGACTTAGGCAAAATTTTAATTTTTTTTCTCACTTCTAAGCATGGCGGACTTTGTCTATGATTTGGCCACCTTCATCTTTTCTAATTTTCTCATACCAATTTATCATGGACTAGACTGAATTTTCCAAGTGTTGGGCTATTTTTCTTGGGGCGGACTTTAGCATTTCTCTTGCCATTTCATTCTTCCTTGGCTATGCCTTAGCCATTTTTTTCTTTTACCTTGGGCAGACTTTCCACATTTTGTTGCCACTTTGAAACTATCCAGGGCGGACTTCCTTCATTTGGTTGCCATTTGACTTCTTTGTTGAGGGCGGACTTTGCTTAATAGCTTGCCATACATGGGGTGGACTTCATGGTTTTCATTGCCACTTCCTCTTTGACTAAGGTGGACTTCATCATTCTCCTTGCCATTAGACATAGGCGGACTTTGTCATTCTCTAAGCCACTTCACTTCATCCAAGGCGGACTTCCTTACTTCTTTAGCCATTGTCTAATGCTCAGGGCGGACTTCCTCATGTTTGATGCCATTTCAACATTTCTCAAGGGCGGACTTGGCTGATGGTCTGGTCATTGCCTCATTGCCTTAGACATTTTCTCCTTTCCATGGGCGGACTTCCTTCATTTCACTGCCATTGATACTTTCATCCAAGGCGGAGTTCATGCACTTCATTGCCAATCACCACATGGACAGGGCGGACTTCAGCAGATTCATTGCCATTGATCATTTTTACCCAGCCACACAAGGGCGGACTTTGCTCTTTCTCAGGCCATTGATCAGATTTTTATGCCATTCATTGCTTGGTTGAAGGTGTTCACCATTGACTTCTTTCAGGCTGAAGCTTTCATCATTATCTTGTGAGCTGAAGGTCCTCTATACTTAGGCGAATATCACAGTTTTCTCCATGATTGTTCAGTCATTACCTCAGATTTCTCATGAGTTTCTCAACTTTTTCCATGAATTGCTCAGATTTCTTGACGAATTTCCTGAATTTTTACCGATTTGTTGATGAATTGATCTTATCCACCATTTTCTGTGCTCTTTACCAGATTTCTCTGTGATTTTCCAGAATTTCTCACCATTTTTGAACAAATTTTCCAGATTTTTTTGAACTTTTTATGCGATTTTCCAGAATTTTACCAAAATTTCAAAAAAAATTCAAATCGATTTTTCTGAGAGTTTCGTTGATCTTTTCGAACTTCTGAGTGGATTTTTGAAACTCGACCTTCTAAAAATAGAAACCTTTCTAAAATATAAATTTTCCAAAATAGCAATTTTCAAAAATAGACCCTAAAAAATAGGGATCCCAATTGCCTCAAAATGCCAAAAAGTAGGTCCTAAAAAATAGGGGGCCCGGGGTGAGAAACCCTAAAAACTTGGAGGTATCAAAATTGACTGAAACGACAGTCGATCTTCGTCTCCCAGGCCTTCTAAGCACGATGGTGACATTTATACATTGATCCAGGCTAGAATCATTGACTTGACTCGGGTGACCTTTCAAAATTCAAACTCAAAACCCCCAAACTGAGAGCAAACAAAACGAGGCACGCAAAAGCAAAACCCTAAAAGAGCAAACAACAAGGGTCCCCATTTGCAATGGGGCGAGGTGTGAATTAGGTCACAACAGGTGGCAGAAATCTACTCAACTTCACAACTGTGGTTTCAATAAAAAAACAAATGCCAAGAATGCCCTCACTTCACAAAAACTCCTTTTATAGGCACTTTCAGGGCAACTAAAATAATTTCTTTTTTATTTCATTTTTCCCCTTAATAATAAAAATAAAGTGGCTTTTTGAACTCTTTTAATTTGATAATACTTTTAATCCTTATACTAGAAGGCTAAATAAAAAAAGGGACATTACAAAAGATAATCTCTTACAAGTTTTCATAATATCAATATGTACATAAAGAATCATCTCTTTAGAATGCAAATTGTCTCTTCCTATACCTTGACCAGCTTTTATGTAAGAGTGTGTGATTAACTGTTTGGCATGCCTGCTTTATATATTTTGGTCATCCTCTTTGATTCCCCACTACTTGATTTGATCTCTCATGACCACAAGTTGCTTATGAGTTGATCTCTTGTAACCATCAGCTGCATTTGAGTTGATCTCTTGTGATCTTCATTTTATTTGGTTTGACCTCTTGCCCATGCTATATAAAAAGGTTGTTTTAGAATCTGTCATGAGATGATCACGATTACCAATGTCTATTGTGTACCCTAGAGTTTGTAATTGAATTGGCTGGGTTTCTTAAATCGTGGTCCAACAATCTGGCAAGTTGATTGAGTTATTGATTATTATGCCAAAATCTTAACATGAGGCTTATAATGAATACCAAGTAGCAGTAATTTATGGTATAGTTGCTGATGGTCATATTGCACTCCTCACTCTCATTGAAAAATAAATCGAATCTATCTTTTGTGTATAACAACTAAACATATACTCATTCAAGATGGGTTTCCCTAAGGCTAAAGAGATGTCATGGCCTATGCTGAGCCAAGAATTGGGAATGGATACCTAGGAAAGATCGGAAACATTATTGGAGTAGGGATGGCTAAATCACGGAATAGTACAAATTTTGAAGTATACTTCTCAAGTAGATAAGAGGATGGTGAAATATGCTAACCAATTTTTTGCCACAATTTTACACAATAACCAACACTTGGCCAAATTGGATTAGCGTTAGCACCCAAATCCAAAACACTATCAAAACAACTCTAACCAAGAATGCGCCCTAAAACCACTTAAGGAAGAGGGGCAAGCATATGGTTAGAGGATCCCTAGGATCCAAACTTGATACTGAAATTGAAATTGCTTACAATTGGAAATGTAAAATAAACTCAACGCCAAGAATGTGCACACAAGATCCCTTTGAAGACGAGGTGCTAACATATGGCAAAGTAATTATTACAATTGAAATAATTAGGCGGATAACCAGCCATGAAAGATTTTCAAAGTAAACTAATTCATCCGCTACGGCGGGCATCCACTCAAGAGTGGGGATTCACCACTTAACAGTGGGTGAGAATAGCAAATACAAAGTAATTTTCCTCCTCACTGGCGGTAAACCATCCAGGGGTTATTGTATGTGAATTAGAAGCACAAGTAAATGCAAAATTAATAATGGTTGGATTAGTACTGCTAATTCTCAACCTTACAATAAAAGGAATCTGCAAATTACAATGTGTTACAATGATAGAATGAAGCAAGGTGAGAGGAAATATTCTTGCAAGCTTTAAACAACTCAAATATTGGAAATTGAAGCCAAAAACTGAACGTATAACAATCTGATTACAAAAACCAGCAAACTGAAATTGTAAACCAGCAACTGTGAAACCAATGAAATGCTCATAACTCATCAAATATACCTCCAAATCATATGGAACTTGTTGTTGAAGCTTCCTAGGAGGATGGCGCCAAGTTCACAACTGAGAAACAGATTCAAATAATCAGCATTTATTTTTTCATGAATTTCAAAGCCCTCTAAGATGGTACAGCCTGCCTAGAAGGGCGATTTATTCTTAAAAATTCAATTCTTCAAATTAAAATCTGAAAATGTGTGGAAAGGGGCGCCCAAGACCAACAAACACAAAGCAAAAGTGCCCAGAACCAAACTCCATTTGTCTTTAAAGCTGTGAGCAAAATTCAGTTTCAGCCATGGATGAACCAGCAACTCAAAACTAATAAAAACTCCAGAAATTCATCAACAATGAGGCTCCATCTGCTAGTTTGATGTGAGAAGCAGCAAAGACCAACTAGGTGTTGTATTTCAAACACGAAATTGGTTAGAGGCTAGGAGGTAAGCATCCCTCAAAGCAATAATTCAATTGTCATTTCGACAGCATAACAGTATGATAAAGATAATGGATACCAAAGCTAGAGAAAACTTCTCCTTTATAGAAAAGGAGATGACTCTTCAACTTCTCCTCATGGTACGCCAAAAGCCATATTTGAATTCTTTTTTCAAACTTCAAAAAATATAAATCCTTTATTAAAATGGTGTCCACTTTCCAAGGCATTAAAGTTTCAAAAATAATAAATATTATAACTTCATGAAGCACCCACCCTCAATGACCACCTTTAAGAACAACTTGAAGTTATTTCATTAGGCCAAGGGGTCAACTGAAAATTATAACATTAATGCCTTTATTTTAAAAAATTCACCAAAATAAAGCTTTTAGAAGCCAAAACTTGAACTCTTATAATTGCTCCAATTGAAAATGAAGACCTAAAGACTGACAACTGCACACTGCCAAAAATAGTATTTACTATAAATAGTAAACACCTAGAAATGCCTCAAACCTCCAAGCAAGGAAACCCTAATTTTGCCTCAACGAGCCTACGGGCCTCCAAAATAGGCTGATGAGCAACTGAGCTAATCACTGATGAGAAGGGGACATTACATTTGGAGTGCCAAAGAATTATAAATTATTTTATATCTGCCATTACATCTGCAACAGGGGCGACTGGTCAAGGGTTCGATTTGCACATAAGAAGGCACTTTTTGATGTGATATTGATTGCTTCTTCAACTCCAACAATAGGTGACTTCATTCCCAAGTTGCTTTAGGTTGTTCTTTACATATATTTATATATTTAGATTTCATGCTAATGCTGTGAATTGTACTCAGAAATTCATGTGATAATCATATGCTGTAATGCCAAGAGTCTTGGCAATTTGATATCATCATTGTAGTGGTCCATTTGATAGCAATAAAGGAGATATTGGTTGCTGGTCTGAGATAGATATTCTTGCATTTGTAATTACCATTGTTAGGTTGCATGGCAAGTGTTTGACTAAATGTCAACAAGCTGTAGCTGCATTTTACACTCATAGTTTTCATATATTTGCATTGGAAAATCCAAAAAGAACATTGTATTGCATTTAGATATGTTTATAGACATAATTTAAAGCATTCTATTTATCTTGACATTCATTTCTATCAAGCAACATCAAACTGAAACACTATAGCAGCAGACAAAGACTTGCATAACAACTGTTTGACAAAATTACAAGGCAGAAATTGAAGTGTTTTAAGGTCAGATTTGAGTAGGCTCATTACATTTCACCTCCAAGAAGCCCCACGTGGCTGTTATGAAGAAGTGCGGCTAGCAAGGAATGGTACGACCTGCCTCAATAAACCCCCATGTGCCAAGTTTGATCCTCAATCAGCAAATGATAACAGCAGATATATATGTATTCTGATCTGAGACAAAGAACCTCTGAAAATCTGAACAATCTGTCTCCAATTAAGCACAAATGTGACTCTTGTGTGTAGCCACCCGAAGAGCAAACCTTGGGTGGTATTTCACACTTGTAGAATGCTTAAATCTGAGAGAAATCACGTTTTGCAAGATCGAATTTGCAGCAGAAACCCTTGTTTCTCTAGCCAAAGCAATCAAGATTGATAGATATGAATGAATGAATGCCAAAGCAATCAAGTTTGATAAAATATGAATGAATGAATGAAATGAATTCCAAAATGCCCTTTTATAATTCACCTCAAATCCACTTTTTAAATTCCATTTCATTCAATGTACTTTTAATTTGGTGCACAACTTAATAATAGAAAGTATACTTTAAAAATCACTTATATCCCCCTTTTAAAATTACACTTTAACTCATATTATAAAGTATACTTTAAAATCATTTAAATCCCTTTTTAATAAACTCCTTATGTCTCCCTTTTAATATAATAAATTAATAAAGCATTATTAAATAGATCACTTTATTAATTTTCATTTAACCCTTATATCACCTTTAATAATAAAGGCCCCTTTAAATAATCACTTTATTAATTTTTTATGAAGTGACTTATGAATTAATCACTTTATTTTATCAAATTAAAATATTAAAGTTAACACTTTAATATTTCATCTTTCATGCTAAGATCATCACCCGATCACTCCAACTGGAAACTAATGTTGCGACTGATCCTGGGGTGATGTCTGAACAAAGTAGGCCAATTGCCAATCTCCTAAAAAGTAGGGATTCCCCTAAAAAGTAGGAAACTGTCTCTGAACATCTGAAATGGCTCATAAGGCCCCTTGCCAAGCTCCACAAGCTCTGAGTGGTCACAAGTGAACTGTCTGCCCCTTCCTAAAAAATAGGAGACTGGCTTCAAGCTCCTAAAATGCCACACAAACTTCCTAAAAGGTCACAAGACCCCCGAAAGAGCTCCCTATCCACTGTATTAGCCTTCGGGAACCCAATTGATAGGCTAACCACCACGATTGACCACTGCCTAGGAAAAGGGGACATTACAGAGAGCTTCAAAATTAGCTTGATTTTGTAGTTAATGAAAAAAAGTGTTGAACACGAAACATGAGGAATTATGCACCAAACATAGAAATGATAAAAATGAGTCAAGGAAATACAATAAAAGGGCCTAGATGGCCAAGGATAAGAGAATTTGGGATTCTAGTGGGATGGATTTAGGAAGAAAAAATTGTAGAACTACAAATTGAGATTAATGAAACAAAGGGTATTGAGCTAAGGACATGAAGAAAGACACACAAAGATAAGTCTAACCAAAATGATTTGGAAAACACATTGAAAGAGTTAATATACCGAGCCAAATTTTTTTTGTTTTTCAATGATTCAGATTACAAATTACAAACATGCACCCGTTAAGGTTAGATAGATAAACCGAAACGTGCAAGAAAGCAACCCTAACCAGAATGGCACCGCTGAGGGTGAGCATTGGTCAGAGGGTCTTCTAATCTATTTGCAGAAAGGAACTCAACGTCAAGTATGTGCTACCCAATCCGATGCGGAGTGAGGGGCGACCATATGACGGAGTAAATACAGAACTACTGCTTGAAAGAAAATGCTGAATACAAAAACTACTGCTTGAAGGAAATTGCCGAAAACTGAAAACCCTCAACACCCAGAATGTGCTTGCTGACCCAAGACGGGAAAGTAGCGACCATAGGGCGGATATGGATTACATACAATATCAAAATGCTGAAAGAGAGAACATTACAATCTGACTGAGCAAGAATCGAGGACCGACAGTACTACTGCCAGTATACAATTTAAAAGATGATTACTTGCTACCAAATTACAAATCAGCCTTTAAGAATATTGCAATAATATTGAAGCATTCAATGATTGCCAAGAATAAGCTTAACTTGCATGAAAGGAACGGATCCAACCTCTTTAAATCTGTGCAATCTTCAATGATGTCCCCGTGAAGCCTTTAAGAGTTCCCAGCACCCATCCAAGAGCACTAATGCAGATCCCTGTTTGCTGTCATAACAATACTGTATTTTTTCTTCATAAAACAGCAATATATATTCCTTGGAAATTCATAACTCCCTTGAAACTCAAGCAAACAATCTAAAATTGAATGCAAAACACAAGTATAATGAAGGCGCCCAGCTTAGGAACATAAAACAGAGTCAAAGAGCAGCTTATATTGAATGGCACAAATCCCAATGATCTGCAGATGGTACGGCCCAGGTACAGGGGCGATTTTACTTTAAAAATTAAATACACCAATATAAAATCTGCAACTTGCCACACTATGGCGCCTAGACCAAAGGAAGGGTAATAGCCAATACCCACAAAGAAATATTTTGTCTTTTTTGAAATATGAATGAAATACAGAATCTGCTGTAGCTAAATGCTAAAATCAGGAAACCTCTAACATGCAAGATCATAAACTAACAATACTAATGCAGATTACGATGCAAGGAATACAATGCATTCACAACTAGACTAAATTCATCACTAGTCGTTGTCTTACAAACGAGAAGAGATGCCCAATGGTTAGGAGGTCTTCATCCCTCGAAGTGATCCAGATTCAATCCGGCAGCATAACGGTGTATTTTCCAAGATGATCCAAATGATGCACAAGACTCCCTTTTTATAATTTCTGCTTGACTTCACGAAACCCTAGAAACAGCTTTTAGGTCAAAACTTTCATCTTCTCAAGAAGGCGTACCTTCTCTTCAAAGCATTAATAGTTGATATTTTAATTAAATATCCTCTTTTGGAATATGCGCCCCTCAAACCTTTGTTTAGACTTAGACAAATATTAAATTATTCTTCAATGAGGGCGCCACCCTCAAGGGCCCACCTTTTAAACACAACATAAAGTCATTAAGCCTAAGCCAAGGGTCAACGTTTAATTATAATAATTAAAACGTGACTTTTAATTTAATGACTTAACTTATCCTTTCGCAAAGGCCCTGAAGCAAATACTGATGAAGTCAACTGATCAAACTGGAACCGGAAGTCAACCAACCTGAGCTCACTGGAAAGCTGCCAAAAATAGAATTTACTAAAAATAGTAAATTCCAAAAAGTACTCTGAATGCTGAGACGAGCATACCACTGCGAAGCCCTCTGAAAACCCAGAAGGAATCCGCCATTAAAAACTTCATCTCCGAAAGCAATGACCTCTCAAATTAGGAAACCCTAATTTTAACTTCCTGACCAGCCCCGGGTTCCCAACGAAGGCCAACGGTCACCTAAACTGCAAGCTTAGAAAGGGACATTACAAGTGTAAATATGAAATTACAAAAGAAAATGATTGAAAAAGTTTTCTTATTTGATGCTTGTAAGGTGAAGTGGGAAGAAAGAATTGTAGGGTTGCAAGATGTCTTTTTGTTTCTTCTCTTTGAGGATGAGAGAAGACTTGTCTTAAATTATGAACCTTGCCAGTTACCAACTCTTGGTTTTGATATTGAAGGTTATTAGGCAATATATAAGCTCAAAGAATACAGGACGATAAATTCTCCTCACACATTAGATGATGGTATCAACCTTATGATATTAAAATGACTATATTGGCAGTCTGGCAAGTACATTAACAACTCTTCAGGGACATCTTATAGTACAGAGTTAGACATAACCAAGATAATGAGAAAAAACTTTACTTGGCTTATAATTTCCAACTCCTAATTATATCAGCGTGTCACAACAGAAGCCAATTACATTGCAAGGAGGATCTAGGGATTACAAATCCCCAAAGTTGATTTGGGGTCCTGGTATTGGCAAAAATGATTTAGTGATAGACCAAAACTGACATTGCTTGAGGGCAAGCAATCTTGGGAAGGGTAGGTTGTAATGCTTCCGTCAAGAAAGGAATCACAACCTTAAGAAAAATAAGATTGCTGTCGAAAATAATAATCTTAGCCATTCCAAGAAAAGGAACAATGAAAGGTTGATTAATGCAGCGATTCACAAAAAGGCATAAAATTAATGATTAAAAAGGGTTTAAGGACAACACTTGGTTATGAAGGGATGTATCCCTTGCTAAGATAAAATATTGATGAAAAGATGTGTCTCTCCCCACCATGGAAGATATAAAAGGGAGAATAAATTAGTGTGGAGAGGCACCAAGTGAAGAAGATTGGAAAGAGGGAAAATAAGAATTTGTAATATAAGATATCTATTAGAAATAAATATTGTTTTTAGAAAGAATATTATTGGGAAGTAAGTTTGAGAATATATATTAGGAATACCTATTTTATATATATATAATCATAATTGCATAATGATTTTTTATTACCAATTAATATAATAAATTCTTTTAGCAATCTATTTTGAATTTATATGTGTTTTGCAAATAAGGAGGCCAATAAACTTTTTGAGTTCATGAGAGGTGAAGTACCGACCTTTCCTTCATCAAGCATGCCACCTCGAGATGCAACTCATGGGTTAGGAGATGTATGTGCTCCTAGGCTTGTTGAGGAAGGCAATCTTCATGCATCTTATTAGGCACGCCACCCCAAGATGGATGGAATTGAGCTCCTACCATGCTCATGGATTGGGAGGTGAATGAGTGCTCCTAGGCTTGATCAAGGAGGATGGAGCGCCTCCAAGGTGGATTGAGGGATGGAGTGGTTCGAAGATCCTACCATGTTCGTGGGTCAAGAGGCAAATGAGTGCTCTTGGGCTTGAGGGTCTTCCCAAATACAACACCTCAAGATGGATGGATGAGGATCCACCCATGCTCTTGCAATACAAGGACAACCATCCTTGAGATTGCAGTTTGCAAACACTTCAAGTGAATTCCTAACATGATTGGCTGTAGGAGTATGCCTTGTAATAATCATTAATGATGTTAAGATATTTTGAATTCAAATGCTAATGATGCTATGAACTATAGATCTAACTATTATGATGTTTTAGCTATTATGTATTGCTCTCAATATTATAATATTTTATGTATTAATTTGAATGTTACCATAAAGTTCATACTTGTTATTACTAATATTAGTTCTCAGTGATTAGTATTGTTTTATAGGCCTAAAACTAGGAATTTACCAAAAACGGACATTACATACCCCCAATGAATTTTCACGAGCTTTCCAAAAAAAGTAAAAGAAATTGAAAATTTCCATGAGTTGTGCTTGAAGAGCAAATTTATGAAAAAACATGAATATGCAATAATTCACTTAATATTCATGATCTAAGATTTGAATTTTGGATTGTAGCTTCCTTATCCGATCCTTATCTTTAGTAAAAAACTTGCAAAAAAAATTCTCAACCAATTGAAAGATATAGGCGAATCTTCAAAAATTAGGATTTTATCTTCACCTTTTCTCAAATCATAATTTTGATACCGCTTGTTATGATTCTCACATATAAGGATTACAATAAGATAATGCAAAAGAAATATCATCACAACACAAGATATGTTTATGGGTCAATATGCTCTAATATCTATTATATGTCAAAATATAATGAACCCTGGAGCATGCAATACTCCTTATGGAAGAGGCCACTCCATGACATATCTCCAAGAGAGCCAAAATACATTAAATACTCTTCACATATCCTTACAATGATAATCATCTCTTTTATAAAGAAGGAACACAATGAGGACAAACACAATAGAATGGCAACTATGATATAAGCATTGGAGGTAAAGCTTTGCTGAGTAAATACCCCTTGCTCAAGGCTCCTTAAGTAGTGTTGTAGGAAGTGTTCCAAGGTAACATGTCCCTTCCTCTTTGGGGCTATTCTAGATGTTTCAAGGATGCCACGGAAAGGTAATTTATGTCATTAGTGTATGCCATTGATGTATAAATTAAAAGGGTTAATAATGTTTTGTATGTATGTGTAATCTGGAAGACTCCAAGTCAGATGATATCTTGAGAATCCAGACACATGAAAGGTAATTAAGGACCTTACAAATATACTGCGTTGTAAGTTATAGCATCAGGACATGATCAATTCTAACCTAATGTTCATAGTTGTTCAATAAAAAAATTCAAATTTATTCGTCTGACATGCTACTGCATCTATAGTTAAGACATTGTTGACGTTCTTGTTTGTATTTGATATTGATACTTGAACGTGAGCTTCCTTTTGGTCAAGTAAACGAGGATGGAATTTTTGTAATATTTCCATGTTAGGATTTTTGCAACCACTCCCATGAAGTTTATTAGAAATGAAAATCTATGCCCATGGATCCCTTCTCTCAATCCCATAAACTAAAACGACAGTTTTTGATTGTCATGTTAACATAGTCACACATTATGCTTAGCATTTACCGTACAACACTAGGTTACAGAATGCTTGATTATGATGTCTTTACAGTCTATGCAGTGTTCTTGAAACTTATAAGGATATATAATGTTCGTAGTTGAAAAGAATGATGAATATCTCTTGGAAATTGTAGTAAACAATAGACAAGAAAGACCATTTTGTCCACTATTAAGTTTTCTGAATTTCAATTAGAGCTGTAAGAAGTATTAAAATTTGGCAGCTATACTTTCTCTTAGTTATTGATGTTCTTTTATATACAGGTTCTACAAGGATTTGTGGTGGCTAAAGTGATACTTTCAGATCACCCAGATTTTAAAGAGGGCGATTTAGTATCTGGAATGTCTGGATGGGAAGATTACACCATAATACCGAAAGGAAAGAATTTAACAAAAATCACACGCACTGATTTACCACTTTCATATTTTGTGGGTATTTTAGGTACTGTTTATAACTTTATTTCACTCTCAACTTTGTACAAAGAACAATTTTGAATTTTCTTGTCAATCACATATTATTTTATTATCTCTTTCTTTTGCAAATGGTCTGTAATATCTCCTTATAGATTTAACTTAAATTTGTCTTTAGTCTTATAAATTAAGGTCTTAAAATAGGCCAAGACTCAATAACTTTTAATGATATACTTTAATCTATTAAGAGCAACCTTCAATGGTTAATTCTGATTTGATTATTTGACTTATATATAGATAATAATAGATAATATGCTAGTAAGAATGAAGCCACTATCTGATATAAACTCTGAAATGCAATCTGAAATGATAACTGATTTAAAAATGGAAAATAGACATCACACAACATGGTCACTGATTCTGATTTTCTCATCTAATTTCATGCATATGAATATGGGGTTTATTGATGTCTATACTAATCGCTGTTTCTGATTTAAGTCCTTCAATTTATGCAATTTGGTCCTTGGCTGGGTGTCTGATATTTATCAATTATTTATGCAGCCTGTACTAGATGATCCTAGGCTCCCTAGGAGCACTTGATATCTGCTATTAATGATGTATGAATCTCCAAACTGATCAATGCTCCTTTGCTTTGAAACATCTCCCTTCTTATATCCCTGATTTGGCCAAAAGACATAGCCTTTTATTACATCCTTTTGACAAGGGATGTGTCTCATTTTATGTTAATCGCCATTCTTCATAACTAATGGATGCTTTTCTAATCTTTTGACAAGGCAAGTGCCCTTTTGGGTGAACCACTGCTTAGTAATTGTTATTAAATTTATTTACAAATAATTAACATAATTCCCTCCATAGAAATTGTTTACCATCCTTGAAGTAGTGATCATGTCATTTATTCACATAATTGTTACAGCAGCTTCAGTTGCAAGCTGTATGATTTAACTTTATTCATATGTAATGTCCCCTTCCTAGGTAGTATAGTTATTTTAGAGGTTAGCCTATCATTCAGATCCTCGTAGGCTGTCAGATGTGTTTAGAGGATCACTTGAGGCAGTTATCCAGTGTTTTGGAACATCACTCCAGTAGTTGATTCAGGTTTGGGCCTTTGCGGACACTTACAGAGTGATTTATAGATACTTACTATTTATAGTAAGTCAGGCAGGCAGGAGTTGCTATTTTTGGCAGGGCACCTGATTTAGTTGGTTAGCTCAGCTTCAACTCGGTTTGATGATCTGATGAGCAAACAGTAATTATTAAGGCATTTGATCATTATTAAAAGTTTATTAATTTGACTTTATAATATAAAGTCACTTTAATGAAAATAATTAAATATAATTATTTAATGGCAAATTATAAAGTATCATTAATACTTTATAATAAGGGATAAATTAATATCAAATGAGTATTATAATACTCATTTAAGAAAAGGGATGCCATTATTCAATTAATATGCCTCAATCATTAAATGGCGATTTAATAATATTTTAATTGCTCATTTAATTGCTCTTTTGGAAGGGGGTCGACTTAATGAAGAGAAGATATATATTTCTCCAAGGCAAATCGAATTCATTATGTTGATTATTCTAATTTGTCTTTATTTCTCTCTGAGAGCATCGGGGTTTGAGAAACAAGGGTTCCTGCAGATCATTAGGTTTTGAAGAACATTCCCTCTTCAGAATCAGGCATACTGAGATTATGCAATACCAGTTGAAGATTGTCAACAGGGTGACTTCATTCAGAGGTTGCATTTGTGCTTACTGAGATAGTTTCAGAAAGGGTTTTAGCAGAGATTATTCATCTGAGCAATAAGGTGACTTACCTATTCTTTATTCAGTGATCCAACACATTGTTCAAGGTGGTACGGATTTCTTACTTGCTGCTGCCAGGCCGTACTATACAGCTGCAAGGTTGTACCTTTCTTCGGGAGCAAATCGCTTTTCCTTTTTCACCTTTTCCTTTTCCAGTTGGGACGCCTTGACTTACAAAGCATTTTGCACACATTCAGCGGAGGGAGAAGTTAATATTGGAGCTGGGCGAATCATTTCTTCTGTCCTTTAGGCGGCTGCAATAACCAGGTTTTCTTGAATAAATGTTATTGCCGTTTTCATTGCATGTTCGCATTTCTTCATTGTATGTGTCCAGAAAGTCAATAAAACATATTCGCCATACTCTGGAAAGCTATTTGTTGCATCATTTATCATTCATGAATTTTTTATGAATTTAATTGTATTTATTTCCAAAATTGCATTCTTTCAATATACTGCAAAAACCTTCAAAAAAATCAAAAACTACAAACAAAACAAAAAACGCATTCACAGTCAGAAGATTTGGGTTGAGAGACACCTGGTCTCTTACATCATACTGGCTCAAGAACACCTCTAATAAATGTATCGCTGCCTTAAGTCTGAGTTGGCTTATAATCTCAAATCCTTGTCTTTTGTCGATTAGCTGTTTTCCATCACAACTAAAGCCTATTTTTTTATCAGCGATAATATTGTCTATATTTCTCATATCAACCATTTGTTTGTGCAATACATTTTAGTCATTGGATGGGGCTATGACATGGTCTCACCTCAAGTTGTGTCTTGCCTTGTCAGCCCGAGGATTTAGCCATATATTTATGTTGAGGAATTCATGTAGGATCATTTAAAGTATTTGGAAATTCTTTCAATCCCACATTATTTCAGAACTATTTTTAGTTCATATTTTGCTTTGACATCAGCAAAGGTTTTTCTCTAACCCTTTCTATAGGGACAAGCAAATGCATTGATAATACACCAAAGTGTTAGCATATGCTTGGTTTTCTTCTGCTTCACTAGAAGAGATAAATTGTTTCTTTTTGCATTTGTGATCACTAAGTAGCTCTCAGTCCATATGCATGGCAAATAAAATTAAATGGAAAATTTTATTTTGAAATATATAGTTTCATCATTCATGTACTCTGAAGCATTGCTGAAAGGCTTAGGTATCGCTGGTGTAAAAGATTGATCCTTGAAAATAAATGCATTAGGGTTAGACCGACTGGCAATAACCAAGCAAAGGCCCAATATGATAAAGCAAGGTGGAAGTAAAAGAGTGTGTTTTACAGATGCTAGGCACAAGGGTGTTGATGTGTAACTTGATGGGTTTGTGGACAGAAAGGGCCACAAGAAGGCCTCTTCACCTCTGTCTGTTGTTAGGATTGATGCTAGACACAGATGTCATCTGGTACCTCCCTTTTTCTTCGGGAAGCTAAATATCTTTAGTACTTTACTGTTCTCTCAGATTGAATGAAGCCTGATATTAGCATACACAAAATGATACATAACTTGGTGAGGATAGGCTTCCTGCTGACTTCTACAATTGAATGAGGGAAATGATTGGTATGGATCTA
Source organism: Sequoia sempervirens (assembly GCA_007258455.2). NCBI lineage: Eukaryota > Viridiplantae > Streptophyta > Pinopsida > Cupressales > Cupressaceae > Sequoia > Sequoia sempervirens. Next base: position 163,530 of record VDFB02034533.1, read on the forward strand.
TTTGGAAAGTTCAGGGAAACCCTTGCTTGTTGCCTTGGTGAGCAAAGAAATGTAAACATCATCAGACTCATTCTTAAGAGATTCTCTAGGGATACGATCGGATGCTCGAGACCTTTTACATTTATGAAAGTAGTTTAAAAGGTATTTGCTGGATTTTTGACAAAGAGGCCCAAAGGGATGGCTGCTAGCACTGTTGTGGCTCGGAAAACTAGTTTTGATGATGGAAGGTTCATTCTTGACAATCTTATTTCAGCTTAGGAAGCCACTGGCTGGTGAAGGGGGTCTCAGAAGTCCTTTCATGTTGATAGTGTCTGGTGATGTGAGAAGACAAGGCCATTCATATAGATGTGTGGCTGGTGAGGTGACAAGTACTACTTGTTTATTTAACACAGGAGTGACATAGGAATGGCAAATAATTAGAAAAAAAAATGTGACTAGTAATTGCATAGAAATAAGAGATTCTTGCAGAAGTATTAATCTCTTGAATAATTGAAGGGCAGTTTACAACTGCTTAGTAAATTTAAGAATACCATGGTGAGGATAGATTCTTTCTATTGAGATTGCACGAGTAGATTCAAGAATAACGTAGCAAGAAGATCAGAATGTTGTCTGTACTGGAGTTGGAGCACTTGATATACTAAAAAACTGGTAGCCTTGTTTTGGATCAGTTTGAAATGTAGATTGAGAAGAAACACCTTGATTCCAAGTGAATATAATGAATATAAAGCACCGCTCTTGGAGATAAGTAAACTAAGTAGCTGATCATTTGAATCTACCTGAATACAACAGTCTGATTTCTTGAAACTCATCACAAAATGTGATTATATTATGCATTTTGTTGTGAGATAAAGTAATTCCTTAACCTTAGTGAACAGATAATTGATGTATTGGGCTGACAATGATAGCGTGTTAATAAGATTGACAAAATTACATAAAGTTGAGAATGGAGTATAGTTGGGTTCTCAAAGTCTTATTGTTAGAGTTAAAAATGTTTGGTTTTGCAAGATCTATGTTGCTTAATGTATTCCCAGAGTCATTGCGATTAAGAAATTTTTGATGTAATTCTTAAGAAGCATGGTACAAATTCCTTGAAATTTTTTTCTGCTAGAATTTTTGAACCTGGGCTACCAAGTACTACCCTTTGTGGGGTTCTTTATTGCTGTTAGGGGTGCTTGACCATAGGAGAGCTTCCAGTCCCGTTTGGGATTGTAGTTTGGTGTTTTGAGTGCCTTTGAGGGTGCCGTACAGTCCTATGGCCCTGCTGTTTTTGTGATTTTCAATGCTATGACAGTGCTGTTGGAGGTGGACAGTCATCTTGAGATCATTACATTCTATCTGTGATAAGGGATAAGTTGATCAAGTTGTTTGGGAAGCATTGCTCTAGCTTGCATTCATCACCTGACATGTTTTGGGAGTAGATTGGTGAAATTTCAGACTTGTTGACTTGCTGTTCGGACTGTAACAGCAGGGTTTCAGACCTTTTCCAGACCTCCACTTATGTTTCCAGCTCCTGAGTATAAGGTATATGAGTTGTTGTCCATTGGGTGATTTTTGGGCTTTGGTGCTAACCATCCAGGTGTGCTGCAACAGTACCTTCCATATCAGCAATAGTTCTTCCCATATTGTTGAGTTTTATTAGCTCTTGGGCTTTGGTGCTAACCATCCAGGTGTGCTACAACAGTACCTTCCATATCAGCAATAGTTCTTCCCATATTGTTGAGTTTTTAATGAGCTAATATTGTAACATTGAGTGGTGGTACCACCGGTGAGTTGCTCTTGGTTTTTGTTGCTACTCACCCCACTGCATAAGTGGTTTATTTACTCAATTTACCATATGCTGATGTGTGTTTTATCATCCACCAAACATTCAGAATAAAAATGTCCAAAGACACTTTATCCTCTCTTGAAAAACCACCGCGTATGCTAAGATTGCAAAGAAGATCATATGGCGATTCCAAGGTTTCTTTAGTCGGGTCTCGACGTTTGGATAAGTTCAGTGGTCGTTGTGATTTGCTGGTAATGAACAAGGGGACTTACGTAGAAAGTCTGCACAAGCTAGGGACTTAGGAAATTTATCTTTGTAGGTTCTCAATTAGGAATTTCAATTGTGGATCTCAAAAAAATGGCAAAAAGAATAGGGTTCAGAGAATCTAGTCTAAGCCTAAGAACTCAAGAGACAGTAAGGACTTGGTGAAGCGAAATAAACCACATTTTGTTTCGCCTCCTGTTGGACAACATACGCAAAATGGGTGCGATCTTCAAAGGGGTTGTGAGAATGATATTCAAACCTTGGGTAAGGTTGAAGTTAGGCTTCCACACTTAGGAGCTCAGGCTAACTTTACGCATCGGATGAAAATCATTCATCCGAAGAAAGTATGAGCTACACTTCACCAATGAGTCGATACGATCAATCTTTCATTCAATTAACAACTTTTCAAAGCAAATTCTATCTAATCTAAATTTAACTCTAATCTATGGTGGAAGATAATATGTAACCTCGCTTACTATTCAACAATAAGAAGTGATTCAAGGCAAATCATGCTCAAGAGCTTTTATCATTCAAAATAGTCTCAATGCGACAATATACATAACAAGTCTCCACACAAAATGAAAATGAGAGAGCACTAGTTTATATAGAGCTCCAAAAATGAAATAGACGGCCTAGATTTAAACA
>VDFB02034535.1:0-62144 GCA_007258455.2 Sequoia sempervirens
CCCCTCCAAACTTCCATTTGACATGAATGGAAGAACCAATGCTTTAACAGTATATATATAGATCAAATAGTATATAGATCAAACATTTAACACTTCCATGTAATCTAATATATATATATATATCCATATATATAAATCATATTATATATGTATAATCTTATATAGATAATAAAGGTGAAAATGAGGAGGAAAACCATGGGTGATGATGAGTATATGGCTTAAATATACCCAACAACCCGTGGTTAGGTTAACACATACGCATGGTTTGATGAAGGCTTATGGGGCACGTGGTTAACTCAAATGCATGGTTTGATGAAGGAATATGGGGCACGTGGAGAACATTTTAATGTGATGAGGTTGAGATTAAATGGACCACCTCTTAGCGGACCCACGTGATATTTTGATGGGGCCTGCATACAAACGTAACTTGAAATAGCTGAAATGATAATTGTAAATAGGCCTTTTTTCATTCAACACACCATTGTTTGGTAGGAAAATACAAATGTGAAATTCAATCACCACAATTCAATGCATTCAATATACACATTCAAATGATTTTATAAGAGGCAATTTCCAATGTCATTTTCATTACGAATTCTCCTATGCTTGCACTGCATATCCTCTACAAAATTCACCTCCGTACATATAACAAAACATAAAACATTTTATAATTCATATGTACGACTAAATTTATGCAAGCCACCTATTTTGTCAATTACACCAAATATAAAATTTATTTCCTATAAGCCATGATAGAGCTCAGGCATAATTGGCCACTTCAAAATGAAATGACATTGTTTCCCATGAAGATTCAATTTGCACATTCCAATGATTTTATAAGAGGGAGTTTCCTGTATATCCTCTGCAAAATTCAGAGCTTACTAAGGCAACCTATGCACATTACCTATGTACATTCCTCTTAAAAGGGAGCTTACTCACGTTGGTACACCCAAAATAACTAAATTCATATTTTTATTTATTAGTATACCGGATTTACATTTATGTTGTCTATTTCATTATTCAATATACTCTTTTATATTTATGTACTCAGTGTCTACATTATTTTCAGCCATACAGAATATTCAGTTTTGACTTAGCTGTTCAAATGATCATTATCCATTATGTAATCATATCACAACATGCAATATATTTATCTATTTTCTTCCACTTATTTTATGAGTTTCAATAATTAGATTACATATTTGTATATACATATGCATATGCATGTACATGTATATGTATATACAAATATATATACACATGTATATGTTTTTATATACATATACATATACATATACATGTACATATATATGTATATGAAGGTACATATACATATACATGTACATGTATATGTATATACAAATATATATACACATGTATATGCATATGCATGTATGAATGTATATGTATACATGTATATGTATATACATAGACATGTATATTTATATAGATATACATATATTTATTGAAAGTCATGGAATGAAGCATATGCACAATACACACTGTCAAATAGATTTGTGCAATGGTTTTCAATAAATCTATGTATATGTACATGTATATGCATATAGATATACATGTATACACATACATATATATGTATATATATGTCCTTTCTATTGCACTCTGCCATGTATGGTGCCATCATATGTAATACACACTGTTATTTTTAGCTTCATACCAACGATCAAAACATTGTGGATTTTAATGCTCCAATCAAAACTCTTATTGTTGTGCATGCAGTATTGTAAGGATGATTTGATGTGGGAATGTTACGAGTACTTATTACAATTATTTTGCAGGCAAGCGAGAGCGTGGAGAGGTGAATCAAGTATGTGGATTATCAACATACCAACAAAGTTGTGTTTGTTAACACAATAAACTATATAGGAACATTTTGCTCTTAATTCTTTATGATATGTTTTTTTATTTTTTGATATACATATGTTCATAAATATATACTTTTCTTATCAGATGCTTATTTGATTGGAGGAATATATTTATTTTCATTGGTCTGTTAATGGCAGGCATGCGCAGACTTCTCTGTAATCAATAGAAGACATTCAACGTTAATGACAGGTAAAGTCTATGACTTTACTTTGGAAATGACCTAGTAATAATGAAAAATGTATCTTTTTATATATATGGCTGAAAGTTAGATGAAATGAGCAATAGTATACAGTAATTATGAGATTAGTTAGTATTAGATTAGTTATATATCTGCATGCATTTACATATATATAAATATTATAGGTATATATGTACATACATATATATGGTTATGCATATATGTATTTACATATATAACTATATATATATGTGTGTGTCTATGTGTATATATATAATTAATCTAATAATTAACATGTAGTTTCATTAATTTTTGATACTAATAATTGATAAGAATATATCATTCTCTTCATATTCCTTCATCAAACCACGCATATGGGTTTACCTAACCGCTGGTTGCCGAGCATCTTTAATCCCTAAACTCATCATCTCCAGTGGATTTTTTGGTAGGTTAGTATTTGCAAACAATCATATATTCTTATCAGCTTGTGTGTGTGTATATATATATATATATATATATATACATACAATCTGATAAGAATATATCATTTTTTGCAAATATATATATAAAATATTATAATAGAATATCATTGTCTGCAAATTGTGTTTGCAAACAAAGTTTTGTGATTATTTTTTATTGACAAAGACTGAAACATAGTGTAATAAGTGAGACCACATAAAATAGAAGGTTGAAACCATCCTCAAACATATAAGGCATACAAATTCGAGGTTCCAATAGCAAACAACAACATTATGTAAGGAAAGATAAGATGTGGAACAAACTTTCCTAATGCCAAAAACTCAAGGAAGAATGTAGATATGACTTTAAATTTTGCAATTATAGTTCAATAAGATACACACGAAAAGAATAAAAAAAAAGAGAAATGGACACATACACAATTGGACAACAGATTTACGTGGGAAACCTAGGTTATGGGAGAAAAACCCACCACACCAAGTAAAGCCTCTTTATATTTCAATAAACAAAATTACATACACAGATCAGACTTCACTTTCAAATGCCAAATTTATAGCAACAACATTTCCCTGATGAACCTTGTATAGAACATCACTATTTCAATGCTCTCAAAAGCATACAATGAATTCACACACACTGATCAATTCATGTTCGATTCAAACAAGTCTTTTTCCACTGAATTCATCATCATCGTCGACCATTTAAAAGAATCATCCTTTCGTTCACGATCTGTTGACCTTCCACACAAGAACGGTCACAATAGTTCAACTGCCAATGGTTCTCCTTCTGCTTCTCTCACTAGTCCAAAACAGACCACATAGGATAGTCGTTTGGTCAAAATGAGTTCAACTATGTCACATGTCGGTGAGACACCAGACCATGTATCATTGATGCCAAAGAGCTCGATCAAAGAGACATCGACAAGACCAAGGCTATCGACAACATCTTGAGAAGTCAGATTGATAATTCAAGTCTCTCGATGTCACAAGGAAACCAACTATCCTTATCAGAAAGAGTCACACTGAACACAAAACCATCAGCCAAACATACTCTATCGCTAAGTCTCTCATAGAACTTTTATGTCATCCCAACCAAGTATCATTGGCCTGAGTCATACCGAATGCAAACCCATCGACTAGACATGCTCTATCACTAAGACTCTTATAGATCCTTTATGTTAATCTGATACGTCCATCAACAAGAGTCTCTGTGACATTCAACGTGAACAAATCCATCAACGAGACTAGCACTATCGGAATGAGTCTTAACGATATACATCATGTGTAAATCCATCGGTGAGACATCTGTTGTCAGAATGAGTCATAAAGTCACTCCGAAGAATCATAACTCCCTGATGACATTCGTCACCGAGAGTCTCCCCGATGTTCACCAAGAACCAACCCATCGACAAGAGATCTGTCACGACAGAATAGGTTATGAATCTTTCTCTGACAGCCCATGTCTTGCCAATGACTTCCGTCGGCAAGACAGTTCCAAAGTCACGCCGATCTGACCTCTTTAGAAGTTTAGAACATAGTTGCTAGTCGGTAAGACATTTTGAGGGTCTCACCAATTTTTCTCTTTCAGGAGTTTCATGTCGGTAAGTTTGAGGCACATTTTCCAACAATCTCCCACTTGACGAAGATCTTACTGACACCTCCAGAGAACAACAAAACTACTAAAATTCATGGGCACCAAGTCCCATTGAACTAGCACACCACCTGTACTTGTCTGTGCTCACTGGTTTCATCAATGCATCTCCAACATTTTCCATAGTATCTACTTTTTCTAAAGAGACCTTTCCATCCTCCACCATATCTCATACAAAGTGATACTACACATCAATATGTTTCTTCTTGGCATGGAAAGTAGGATTTCTCGTTAGACAAATAGCACTCTGACTGTCACAATAAATTATAATTTTCCCTACATCAAACCCAATGTTAGAACACAAATGTTTTAACCAAATTGCTTCTTTATAGGCATGTGTAGCTGCCATGTATTCTGCCTCTATAGTGGACAAAGTGACTACATCCTACCGCTTACTCATCCAACTAACTGCACCACCATTCATCATGAAAATATATCCATTGGTGGATCTTCTACTGTTAATGTCCCCTGCCCAATCAAAATCCACAGACCCTCGAATGTTGAGAGTCCTCTGTGATTCAACCAAATTTTCATGGTAACACAAAGCATATTCTGAAGTGCCCTTCAGATATCTAAACACTCTTTTCATAGCATCCCAATGTGTCCTTCCAGGATTCACCATAAAATGACTAAGTACTCCCAATGCTTGGGAAATGTCTGGCCTTGTATAGACCATTGTATACATTAAACTGCCAACTACACTAGCATAAGGCACTCTAGTCATGTCCTCCATCTTAGTAGGAGATTTTGGACAATCTTCAATAGATAGCTTTGTTCCCTACAAAACTGGAACAATTAGCTGCTTGCACTCAGTCATACAAAATCTCTCCAGAACTGTATTAATATACTTACTCTAGCTGAGCCAAAGTTTTCTACTCTTTCTATGCTTGGTTATTTCCATTCCCAGAATATACCTTGTTGCACCAAGATCTTTCATTTCTAACTTTGCATACAACTGAGAATTTAGATCAAAAATCATTAACTTACTATTGTCTATGAACAACATATCATCAACATAGAGAGCAATAATAAGAACACGATAATTTTCAGCTTTGAAGTACACACAATGATCAAATTTTGATCTTACAAATCCCAATGACAAAACAAACGTTTCAAACTTCTGGTACCACATTCTAGGAGATTTTTTTAATCCATATAGAGATTTTTTCAACTTGCAAACCAGATTTTCTTTTACCTTTTTCCACAAAGTGCTCAGGCTAGGACATATAAATTTCTTCTTCAAGATCACCATGAAGAAATGTTGTCTTTACATCCGTTCAATCTCTAAGTCATACACAGCTACAAGTGACAAAAGAAATCTGATAGACATCAGCTTAGCTACAGGAGAAAAAAAATTCTCCATAATCAATTCCCTCTACCTGGGAATATCCCTTCGCAACCAACCTTGCCTTATACTTTTCCACCCTGCCATCCAAACCTATTTTCTTTTTAAATACCCATTTGCAGCCAATAGATTTTTGCCTTCAGGAAAGGGCACCAAACTCCAAGTGTCATTCTTTTCTAATGATGCCATTTCTTCATTCATGGCTTCCAACCAAGAGTTTGAATCAAGCATTCTAATTGCCTCTTTAATAGTCCTAGGCTCATCAGTTCTAGAAATTAAAGCATAGGCACAAGTAGAATCTAACATAGAAAACCCATACCTATCAGGTTGCTTTCTTTCATGTGTTGAAACCTCACAGGCTGAGGCTGAGATTGTTCTTCTTCTTCAAAACTCTCAGAACTACATGAGCTCTCAGTTTCAGGTACATTTTGAATTTTCAATTCCTCTTTATCTAGTGTCAGAGGAATTTCAACTACATCCCTTTTATTTTCTGATTTTTTCGCTGACTGCAAATCCAAAGTAGAAGGCTTCAGCTCACAAAAAATAACATTTTTGTTGTACAAAACCTTCTCTGTATTAGAATTCCAAAGCTTGTATCCTTTTATGCCAGCACTATAGCCAATAAAAATACATTTAAAAGCCTTTTTCTCCAAATTAGATCTTTTTTCATTTGGCACATATGCATATGCCTCATAGCCAAAGACACAAATGTGTCTAAGAGAGGGCTTCTTTCTAGACCCTACTTCCAAAGGTTTTTTCTCAACAAGAGAGAAATTCAGAGAATGATTTATTAAATAACATGCTATTGCAACTGCCTCAGCCCAGAACTTCTCCTTCAAGCCAGCACTGCTCAGCATACTTCATGCTCTTTCCATCACTATCCTATTGAACCTTTCAGCAACTCCATTTTTCTGCGAAGTGTAGGGTGTAGTTTTATGTCTTTTAATTCCATGATCTTTACAGTACCTTTTGAACTCATCATAACAAAACTCACTGCCATTGTCAGTCCTTAAAATTTTTATTTTTTTTCTAATCTAATTTTCCAGAAGGTTTTTAAATTCCTTAAAATGACTGAATACTTCTGATTTACTTTTCAAAAAATAAACAAATTCCCTTTTTGAATTATCATCAATGAACGATACATAATATCTTGATTTAGACAAAGAAGGAACATTTACTAGACCAAAAAAATCAGAATGTATGTAATCAAATAAACCAGAAGATTTATGAGGACTAGAGTAAAATGAAACACAATGTTGTTTACCATATATACAATGTTCACAAAATTTTAATTCAAGGTTATAGTCATCAAGCCCCTCAAACAGGTTTTTATTTTTCAAGGTTTTTAAACCTTTTTCTCCAATATCGCCAAGCCTATGATGCCAGAGCATAGTCTTTTCTATTGGAAGATTAACTTCCATAGAATTTTCACTATCAGGAACTTTTTCCTCCTCTCCACGAGTAGTCTTTTGTGACTTTGCAGAGACACTATTGCATTGAACAACAAATGCGTCCAGCTTATACAAAGTACCAATACGAGCACCCCTAGCTAGCACCATTGAGCCTATACTCATTTTACAACCATTTCCAGAGAATGTGACTTGCACTCCAACATCATTCAACTTACTAACAGAAAGTAAATTTTGAGCCATACCTAGTATATGCATTACATCATTGATTCCCTTCACTCTTCCATCAGGGAATTAAATTCTGACTCTTCCACGACCAACTATTTCTAGAGATGAATCGCTTGCCAAATACACCCTTCCACCATCATATTGTTCATACTTAGTGAACCAATCTCTATGAGATTTCATGTGGAAAGATGCCCTAGAATCAATCAGTTAGACATCATCTGATGCCTGAGTTGCCAAGGCTACAATGAAGGTGCATCTGCATCACTCTGAGAAGAATCATTGTCAAAATTCTTCTTCTTCTTCTTCTTCTCCTCTTTGCAATCCTTTCGGACATGACTAGGCTGCCCACAATTCTAGCACTTCACCTTGGACTTCTTGCCAAGATACTTTGATCTCCCTTCTGATTTCGATTTGGACTTCTTGTCCTTCTTCTTTCCTTTTTCTTTTGATATGCCTCAAACAACAAGAGCCTCCTTCGCCATCTCAGAATATTTTCTTCTCATCTCTTCTGATAACAAAGAAGCAACATCTTCCATCTTAAAATTGGATGTCGTACTCCCAATAGCCATCACCAAGTGATCCCAAGAATCCAGAAAAAAACATACCAATAGCATACATCGATCTTCTTCATCAATCTTCACCCCCACAGATGCTAACTGAGCAATCAACATGTTGAAAGCATTCAAATGATCAGTAACAAATGCTCCTTCCTACATTTTCAAAGAGTACAACTTCTTCCTCAAGAACAAACTATTCACCAAGGACTTTCCCCGATAAATAGCTCCCAGTCTTTTCCACAAAGAAGATGCAATCTTTTCTTCATGAACGTTTAGAAGAACAAAGTCTACCAAACAAAGCCTTATCAACCCCTTTGATTTTTGATTTGTGAGGTCCCAATCCTCTTGCTTCATTCCTATAGGTTTCGTTCCAGACACAACAAGCCAAAGATCACAATAAACCAACAGATCTTCCATTTTGAGTTTCCACAACTCAAAATTTTTGCCATTGAATTTCTCAATTTTAATCTTTCCTGATGTGCTTGCCATATTAATCTGTAATTTAAATTACAAGACTTCTACAAGACTCCCACTGAACAGAATTGACACAAAAACCTCAACCTACCCACAAGGATAACACAACTGGCCTGGCTCTGATACCACTTGTAAGGAAAGATAAGATGCGGAAAAAACATTCCTAATGCCAAAAACTCAGGGAAGAATGCAGATATGACTTTAAATTTTGCAATTACAGTTCAATAAGATACACATGAAAAGAATAAAAAAAAAGAGAAATGGACACATACGCAATTGGACACCAGATTTATGTGGGAAAACCCTTATAGGAGAAAAACCCACCACACCAAGTAAAGCCTCTTTATATTTTAGTAAACAGAATTACATATAGAGATCAGATTTCACTTTCAGATGTCAAATTTACAGCAACAACATTTCCCTGATCAACCCTGTACAAAAAATCACTGTTTCAATGCTCTCAAAAGCATACAATGAATTCACACACATTGGTCAACTCGTGTTCGATTCGAACAATTTTTTTTGCCAAACTCACCATCATTGTCGACCATTGCCAAGAATCATCCTTTCATTCATAGTCTATTGACCTTCCACACAAGAATGGTGACAATAGTTCAACTACCAATGGTTCTCCTTTTGCTTCTCTCATTGGTCCAAAACAAACCATGTAGGACAGCCGTTCGGTGAAAATGAGTTCAACTATGTTGCATGTCGGTGAGACACCAGACCATGTCTCACCAATTCCAAAGAGTCCGATCATAGAGCCATCGACAAGACCAAGGCTATCAGCAACATCCTGAGAAGTCAGATCGATAATTCAAGTCTCTCGATGTCACAAGGAAACAAATTATCCTTATCGAAAAGAGTCACATCGAATGCAAAACCATCGGCTAGACATGCTCTGTCACTAAGTCTCTCATAGAACTTTTATGTCATCCCGACCAAGTATCATTGGCCTGAGTCATACCGAACACAAAACCATTGGCCAGACATGCTCTATCACTAAGAATCTTATAGATCTTTTATGTTACTCTGATATGTCCATTGGCAAGAGTCTCCCTGACATTCAGCATGAACAAATCCATTGGCGAGACTTGCACTGTCAGAATGAGTCTTAACGATATACAACATGTGTAAATCCATCAACAAGACATTTGTTGACGAAATGAGTCATAAAGTCACTCCAAAGAATCATAACTCCCTGATGACATTCATCACCGAGAGTCTCCTCGATGTTCACCAGGAACCAACCCATTGACAAGAGATCTATCATGACATAACAGATTATGAATCTTTCTCTGATAGCCCATGTCTTGCTGATGACTTCCGTCGGCAAGAAAATTCCAAAGTCACACCGATCTGACCTCTTTAAAAGTTTAGAACACAGCTGGTAGTTGGTAAGACATTCTGAGGGTCTCACCGATTTTTATCTTTCAGGAGTTTCATGTCAGTAAGTTTGAGGCACATTTTCCAACACATTAGGACATTTTATAATAATATCATAGTTATATTTTGAATCAAATTGCAATAATTGATTGGGTGGTGTGAGAGAAAAACATGGCTCGAACATACTTGAAACATTAGAAAATATTACTCAAAGCTTGTATTAATCTTCTCCCCTTAAACATATGTGAGGTTTGAAACATAATTACATCAACAATATCACATCTTATAATCATATCACAGATATAACTTTAAGTAGATAAACAGATCTGATTTGCAAACCAAATCACCAAAATATATTGCTACATCGATTAAAAAACAAAATTGAATATGCACATAATCAACTGTCCATATTTCTAGGAAAAGGAGGTGGCGTGATAAATCCGCCAATAACTGAGTCAGGTCCACTTGTAGAAGGTGATACTTGGTTAATACCTCCTTGAAGGCATGTTGCTATTTGAGCAAGTAATGCCTGGCTTGCATCAGCAGTTAATCCCATTTGTTGTGAACCACTCCCAACCTGCATATTGTTGATGGCTGTAAAGGCTGGTGACAAAATGATCATCATATCAAGTAGGATAGGATGTTGGGAGGGTAGAGGATCCCCCACTGTAGATTTACGTTTTCTCTTCTCTACTTGTTTTGCTTTATTTTTTGCTGCCTTTTGTAGACGTTCAACCTTGGCCTGCTCCTGTCCAATGGATTTCTCTCACATTCTTATCATTTTCTGCTCATCTTCTATCACTTTCCTTTCTTGCTTCTCAGCCCTTGTTGCTTCCTTTATAATTGCTTCTGCTTCATAGTCTGCCTTTCTCTGCAACATCTACTCCTTCTTACGTTGTTGCAACTCCTCTTGCCTTTTCTTCTCTATCTCTTGTTGGCAGAAGAATTTGATGAAGGCGTTAGATGTTAGTACTTGGGGCTTCCTACTAAGGCGAAGCACTCCCAAATGGCCTCTCCGTGATGTTCCTTGCACCATCTACACTGGAAGTTTCAAGAATTTTCTATTTGGTCTTATTTTTTGCGATCCATCATGTGGGGTGCATGGCACAAACTTAGCTTCTTCCTCACTAATAGTATTTTCATCTTCACTTTGCCCATCACTATGCTTTTTCCTATTCCTTGCATTAGTTAGGTAATGTATTAGTTTAGCTTGATCAAAGTGTGGTGCGGAAGGCATAAAGAGATTGAATTCTTCCTTAGTTGGATTTATTTGCACTCCAAGGTTTGTGGTTGCTTCATGCATCCATTCCAGTTGGCTAACTTGAGTTTTCAAACTCAGGCCTGCTGATGTAGTGGTTGTATCTTCAGTGCGGGGGTGCAATAACTGGTTGAACTTTTGGTTGGAAATCTACAAAAACTTGTTGTATTTCTGCTTGAATGTGTGTTTTAGTTTCATCACCCCCATTGCATTCTGCTGCAACATCACTTGCCACTTCCCTTGCATCATATTCCCTCACAAAACCATCTATTACATCCTCATTGTAACCAAGAAGATGCAAGCATGTCTCTACTACCATAACATCGTCTCCAGTTTCCATTGTGACTAGTTCATCTTCTATTGTAGGAGTTGCAAGATCATCTTCAACAACATAGCCCTCACTTGGCCCCATGTCATTGTAAAGGGCTAACTGATTAAGAGGCCAAGTTCCTATTCTGTGGAACCCACTAACAATGTTGCTTGGTTTCAAGGCTTTTCTGAAAGCTTGGCCTGCAAGAGTTGCCAACTCTTCACATCCAATATCAATATGCAGGTTTACAGCTTGCCAAATGGTTCTTTCCTCTCTGAAATATGCCTTGAATGGAGCAAAAATGCTAACATCCAATGGTTGCAACTTGTGACTAGTATGAGTAGGTAGCATTAGCAGGTCTATTCCTAATTTTTTTGATTCTTTAATGGTCTTGAAAGCCACGTGGCTGCCATGACCGCCAAAAATGAGAAGGGCCCTATTTTTTGGTGAAACCCCATAGGGGATATTAGCTGCAAAATGGTCTAACCATTTGACAAATATTTCCTTTGTCATCCACGCATGTTCTTGGATTGCCATCAATGCCCCTACCTCACAATTAAAGATATAGTTTTGCATGTGCCTCTTTGATTTAAACAAGTAGAACCCAAGAATGCTTATCTCAGCTGCACTTACATAAGCCAACACTATGATCCACTCTCTACTTTTTGAAACAAAATGTGGTACACATTTTGTACCCAATTTGGCAATAACTCTCATGCCACAGTTCCTACCAGCCTGAATACTAGTATCATCATAGTTCCATATTCGACTTGCTCCATAGTGATTAAGGTTGATCAGGTTCTCAAGGTTGTCATAGAATGGTTGCATGACAAAAGAACGAACCATAATCACTCTATCACTATCCACTCCTTTAGATGTTCTAATTGTCAAATCTGGGTGCCTTCTTCAAAATCCTACCCACCATGACCTCCCAGGCACCCCATTTGTGAAAGGATTGGTTCGACTTGTAGTTATTTGGAGAGCGTTGCACATTGTGCCTCCATAGTCTAGAGAGTGTCGCACCTTGCTCGCACTAGGTGTTTCCTACAAGCAGAGAATAAGATAAACATATAAGTTAATATATAATTTTATTAATGACAATTCAAATGACAAGCAAGTATATAATAAAAAAATGTAAATGAGTGAGTGCGAAAATACATACTGTGTGCGTCTCGAGGCAAAATGAAATAGCCCTAAGGGTGCTATCAGTCACCCATGTGAGCTCCTCCTTAGACATTAACTGTTAAATAGACCATGTAAATAAATATTAGTACTTGACACTGTCTCTTATTAATATTCATTTTTAAAAAAATGCAAGTTATGAATTTACACCTTAAATGTTACCTGTGTAACTACTCCAATGTCCACCTCTCTAGCAGGAGAGGACTTTGTAGGGTGTGCTCCACTCCCCTACGTGTGATCTAATATAATCTCCACATCCTGGATGTCATAATCAGAAGTGTCTAATGGATTTTTAGGGGGCTGTACAATAGGACCCAAGCATATTTGCTGGCATGTATTGCAAATATGTGGCACACAAATATGTGGACCCAAGGAGGATGATGCAGCAACACTGGATCCATCGCCAAGATCACCAGACTATGGCTGAGCTACTGAAGAAGCATGGGAAACCAAAAGACCACTCAAAGAGTGAATGGCATGGATAGTTAGAGTGGCTACATCCTTCGTAATATCTAGATGTTGTACTGGAGGTTGCGGAGGAAGGGGAGGATAGGGAACATGTGGGCACCTGACTACTCTAGTTGCCCCTGGCCTATCCTGGGGCATACCTCCACCAACGCCCTGGAGGGGTTTAATGTCAAATTAATTGACATGACGCCCTATCAAAAACTCAACATATAATTTTTTAATAGAGTAAAAAGGTAGATCAAGATTATTGTTGGGTGGTTTATCAAAAACCATACACCAACGATCCCAAAAGTTATCTACTATGCCCTTATGCATGCACCATTTTATAGAAAGTTTTGGTTTGTTAAAATTAACTGGAAAACCAGTGCTGGGGTTAATAAATAAAGAGGCTATTTGGGCTTTTGTTATTTGGAGATCTTTCACATCATCATAAGACAATCCAAATGCATAATATTCCCTCATGGTTTCTCGCCACAAATGAAAGGCATTATGTTGCATGGAGAGGGTTTCTACATTTGTAATTATTCCTATCAATGTGGTTGACATATGGGATAATCGAGGGATTTTCATATAAACATCACAAATTTCCCTCAATTGCTCCAATTTTTCATGAATTAAGTCTTCAATTGATGGCTGCGAAGGTGGTGGAGAATTTGGCATTTCTGCATTTTGATTCTCAGCTGGTGGAATTTGTGCATTCTCATTCTCAGCAACCATAATGCCTGATTAAAGTTAAAAAATAATTAATCTAATTAAAATTAGACAATATAAATAAAAATATTATAAAAATACCCTAGTTTTTTAAAAAAATCCAAAAAAACCCCTACCTTTTAACAAAAATCTATAAAATTCTCTAATTTTTAATGCAAATACATAAGAAACACTATTTTTAAATCAAAATCCATAAAAAACATTCATTTTTTTATCAAAATCCATTCTAAACTCAATTGTTTCATAAAAATTCAATCAAAAACCCTATTTTGAAAAAAAATCCACAAAAACATTTTTTTTTATCAAAATCCATTCTAAATTCAATTTTTTCATAAAATTCAATCAAAAACCCTATTTTGAAAAAATCCATTCATTTTTTTTATCAAAATCCATTCTAAACTCATTTTTTTCATAAAAATTCACTCAAAAACCCTATTTTTATAAAAAAATAAACAAAAAACTATTTGAAATTATCCAAATCTAATTCAAAATTGAATCAAAGCAAATAAAAATAAAAAATATTACCTTTTCAAATCCGATTTTGGCCAAATCAGATATCCGTTACGCGAAGAATCTCCTCACTGTGCGCCCATGGGTTGTTGACTGTGAAATGACTTTAAAACAGTGACAAAATTTGTATATATATGCTTTTTACAAATCAGATATCCGATTTGGATCTGATATCCGATTTGAATAGGATATCCGATATGTAAAAGTAGGATTGGTGTTTTCTATAGTGGTGTGTACTGACACCCGAGCCTAAAAAAAGTCAACACGATATTTTTACCTTTTTGGGTCGATGAAAGACGTGTTTTTTTTCCTCATTTCCACTTTTTGGCCCACCATGATCCTACACATACCCATCTCCTAATACCCATTATTCATGAGACACGAATGATAAATCTTTGCCTTGGATGTACCCTTCTAAGTATAACCATACATGGATAAGGTCCCCTAGTTAAAGCAGTCAATACACCCCCTCAGCCGAGAGGATTCGAACTTCGCTTACCAGTATCTACCGACCAAGTCATAGACAATGTCACATTTGACATAATTGATGTCTGCAGTAGTAGTGATGGGGAAGATGCCATAACTGACTTACCTATGCTTTTTGAGGATACCTCTCTCCTTATGATTAGTACATTATCATTTGAGTCAACTAGTCAAACCCATGAAATAAACCTAGTCTACCCCTAGCTCATTGATTACAACCAACGAGGACCACTGATTCTAGACACTTTTGAAAATGATGAGGTGCTCTCATAATTCATGGGACTGTAGGAAATGGTTCCATACAAAGATCACAAGTTTGGGTTTGACATCATACTGGACACACAAGCCTATTATGGGGAAATGATTGAATCCTTTAGTCCCAAAAGCAAAAATTTTAGAATAATCTCAAGGTCTTTGAGTGAAAACCACACTATGGCACTCTCTAACCCAAAAATAGTAAAAATAAAGGATGTATCCGATGCTGAAAACCTCTTTGAGGCACCCAAGGATGAAGGATTCAATCTTCCTCTTAATGCTCTACATCAGGAAAAGTCAGCAGTTCTAGCTGATAAGTGCAACCCAGTCAACTTGGGAATAGAGGAAACCCCACATATCACATTTTATGTTGAATCATTGATGTCAGAACAACAAGAGCTCCTAGCTTCTTTCTTAAGGGAGAGAAAATTCAACTTTGCATGGACCTATGTTGACATGCCTGGGTTTGATCTAGAGATTATGGTCCACCATCTAGCAGTTTATCCCAAAGCAAAGCCCGCCAGACAAAAGATCAGAAAAATGCACCCTTAGATAGTTTTGTTGGTTAAAATGGAATTGAAGAAGTTACTTGATGTAGGGTTCATATGGTTGATCGACTATCTAGAGTGGGTATCATACTTGGTACTTGTTTCAAAGCCCACTAGGGGCATCCGTATCTGCACAAATTTTAGAGACCTGAACAAGGCATGTCCCAAGGATGACTTTTCACTGCACAACATTGATATGATTGTAGATATGACCGCGGGACATGAGATGCTTTCACTGATGGACAAATTTTTTAGGTATAACCAAATCATGAAAGCCAAAGAGGACCAACACAAATCAACTTTTACTTGTCCATGGGGGACATATTGCTAGAACATTATGTCGTTTGGCCTAAAGAATGCCGGAGCAACATATTAGAGAGTGATGACCTTAATCTTTCATGGAATGATCCATAAAACTGTGGAGGATTATGTTGATGACATATTGGTAAAATCCAGGAAGAGAAGGGACCACATAGTAGCTTTAAGTGCCATCCTCAAAAGAATTGAGGAATACAAGGTCCGCCTTCATCCAAAGAAGTGCATCTTTGGCGTACAATCAGAAAGCTGTTGGGATACATCATGTCCATGAGAGGAATTGAAATAGATCCAGCTAAAGTAAAAGCAATCCTCGAGATGGAGGCACCCAAGACATTGAAACAGTTGAGAGGCCTGCAAGGAATGCTCTAGTCCATCTGTTGGTTCATAGCTTGGCTAGCAGACAAGTCAATCCCATATTCTCACTTGCTCCACAAGGGGGTAGCGTACTAATGGGACAATAAGTGTGATTAGGCCTTCAACAAGATCAAAGAGTATTTGTTCATACCTCGAGTACTTATGCCTCCAATCCTAGGAAAGCCTCTAATCCTCTACATATCAACAACAACAGCAACCCTTGGTGCTCTTCTAGCTTAGCAAAATGAAAATGGAATAGAGAGGGCCATCTACTACATCAGCTGAACCATGGTAGCTCATGAGTTAAATTATTCCTTCATTGAAAAGGCTTGTCTAGCAGCGGTGTTTTCCTCATAGAACTTCAAAAACTACATGTTAGCAAATAGAATCAAACTCATTGCCAAGATCAACCCACTCAAGTACCTACTTTCTAAAGCAATGCTCATAGGAAGGATGGCCAAGTGGGTCATGATCCTATCAGAATATGATATTGAGTATGTAGAGCAAAAGACCATCAAAGGACAAGCTATTGTAGACAAACTGGCAGAAGTACCAATGTATTCAGAAAATCCACTAATTTTAGAGTTCCCTGATGAATCCATCTTCAAATTGAGCATAATAGACCATTGGAAGTTGTATTTTGATGGTTTCTACACGCAATATGGATCGGGAGCTAGATTCTTTTTCATTACTCCATAGGGAAACTGCATACCAAGGTCCTACAAGTTGGCATTTCCCTGCACAAACAATATCGCATAATATGGGGCACTCACCATATGGCTCAGAATAACAGTGCAGTGGCATATCATGGATCTCAAGGTATATGGGGATTCACAGCTAATAATCAATCAAGTAAATGATGAGTACCAAACTAAGGACAACAAGCTAACTCCATAAAAGAAGTTGGTGGAAAGTCCTAAGGAGTCCTTCATTGAGATTACATTCGAGTAGATACCTAGAGAAAACAATAGAGTAGCAGACGCCATGGAAACAATTGGATCCCTATTGGACATCCCTCATAATGTCCCAAAGCATGAATTCCTAGTAGAGCAGCTTCTTGTGCCTTCATTCGAGGTACTAGAGTCTGAATTTGTGTGCGAAATCGTTGATCCTTGTGATCCTTGGTACCATGATATATACACTTATCTGAGAATAGCAGTCCTCCCAGCCGACATAACCTCAAACCTTAAGAAATATTTTTTCAAGAAAGCATCCTGTTTCATCATCCTAGGAGATACTCTTTACCATAGAAGCATCAAAGGAACCCTATTACGTTGCCTAAATGTTGAAGAAGCCTTCACTACTTTAACTGAGGTACATAATGGTATTTGTGGTTCACACTCAAGCGGAATGACCTTGGCTAAGAAATTGCTGAGGATGGGGTATTATTGACCAACAATGGAAAAAGAAGCACATGATTATGTCAGGAAGTGTCTACAATGTCAGCAGCATGGGGACCTCATCGATGCACCAGCTCAAGAGCTTCATCCGATTGTCACACCATGGCCCTTTTCGCAGTGGGGGCTCGATCTCATTGGAAAAATTATCCCCACCTCATCCAGTGGCCACAAGTTTATCATTAATTCCACTGAGTACTTCACAAAGTGGGTGGAAGCCATCCCCATTACATACATCACTAGAAAGCAGATATCAAAGTTCAATACAAATGTATTTTTATGGATGTGCTAAAAATAACTTGTTAGGCTGACCAAAAATGACACTGCCTTAAAGGAAATGGTATGGTTCAAAAGGACCAACAATGCAATGGTAGGCAAGGAACTTGACCCAAACATAGAGTTGTAGAGCTCACTAATAAAGACAAAAAATTCAAAGGTCTAGGATGTGAAAGATAACAATGCACTATGCACATATCAAAGGTCATGTTTAACAACAACCTTAACATAGCTTGCTTCTACAAACTTAAGAAGGAAAAATCCCTTAGTGAGGTTTTGAATGACATCAAATTTGACCTCATGAAGGACCTATAATTTGTTGATCCATCCATAAATATGCTTCTAGAGGGGATTCTCCTCACAAAATAATTGATTAGAGTAAAATATTCAAGTCATTTATAGGCACCTATCAAATTGTAAAAAAGAGAAAACCACATTGTAGGGGTTTCAAAAGATATTTCTCATGAAATACTTTTGCTATGAACTTTAAGGGGGAACCATTCTTCTATACTTTTAAGCTAGCAACGTTAGCATCAACTCTTAGAATGCTAAAATTAAAGTCATTCATTAAAAAATGCTTGAGGATGAGAAAACAAAAACAGAAAAGATCACAATAAATGTATAAGAACTAGACACTTTATTTTCACAATAAGAACTATAAAACAAATGTGACATACAATAGATGTATGTGACCTCTATAGCCTAACAAATACATTAAAATATTCCAATATAATAATCTATATGAAGAAAAAATAAGATAATAATAGAGTTTTGAACATGGATGAACAATTTTGTGGCCAACAGAGAAGTTGACCTCATTTCCACTCACTAAAATGAAGATATCCCTATCTAACTATCCATCATGATAATGAGAAGTCTCCCAACATTATTGATCTTTAACCCTTGAATATAAGATCTTTGGACTAGACAATAGTATCGAATGCATTGTCTCTATCTATGTGATAATAGCTTCAAAGATGTGCTTCATGTTTCCCAAAGCATTTGGAAGAATCTCTCTCGTGCAACTTGCATGGGAAGAAAAATGCTTGAACTGAGGTTCATTTATTTTCCTTGAATTGTTAAGACAGTGAAGGATATTATCTACTTGATTTTAGAGGTCTTTTATGTCTGGCCAGAAACTAGGGAAGGAGAACATTATTATGTCGGCAAATGGATCTAATCATTTGTTGGTACTTTTTCACTTTGTTCCAAATTTATTTGGAAAAGTTGTTCTTTTACTATGATGAGATACACATCCCATGGATATTTATTCCCTTTGAGATTGGTCTCCTCGATGCTAGACAGAGAATATTAAATAATGTTTTAAGACAGAGATGAAAGGGGCCAGTATGTTTTGGAATGCTAAAATATCTTGTAAGGTGGTTTCTTTTTGTTTTAGTTTGTTTGTTTATTTTTTCCTGGTTAAAGAATGTCAAGTATAGTATAATAGGGTCCATTTATTAGTGTAATTTCAAACGACTCATTTAATCAAATCAAAATGTAGAGTGTACTGTTTAAATCAAATCACATATAAATGTCCAGTTTTGATACCTCTACTGATACCTATACCATAACATCTTAATTCAACTTTATTAGAAATGTTAAATTGAACCATTATAATTGTTGAACAAGTTTCTTTTATAAATTAGGTTTAGATGCCATCTGAATCAGTTAGAAATAATGTCTGTTTGTTAAGCTTCATTAAAGCAATGTTAGGAATTTATGGAAAGATGGAGTTGAAGTTTGTTTAGAATCTATTCATGGAGATTAGTCTTTATGATTTTTATAATAATTATCATTTTCTTGCAATTCATTTCTGCTCTTAAATTAGCATTTACTTTCCAACAATTAAGTTATGGATTTCTTTTAAAGAAAAATAGAATTAATTTGGAATTCCGCATTTTAGATTAAGGATTAAAGTAATCATTAATTGTCTCCATGAAATGGTCTAAATCGAAGTCAATAAAGTCATAATTAAGTAAGCAAAATTTTAAATTAGGAGTTAAAATAGATTTAAATCTTAGGAATTAGTCACTACAATTTAGCTCCTGAAGTAGGCAAAACGATACCTAAAGTCATTTTTTATAGTGCAAAACCCCCAAAAAGAATCTGTGACAACTTTCCTTATCGCATATTGCTCTGAGACACACACGATTCGATAAAAGAATTAATTAAATGATGCAAGTTGTGACATCAACAACCTTTCCCATCACATGCCTTGAGTGGAACCCATTCACCTTGGGTGGCGAATGAGTCCCTCTTGGCACAAAATTCAAAATAATTTCAAATTTCTTTCAGGTTTTTATTCATTAAGATGTTAGGTCAGCCTGTGATGTTGTATTTTCAGGGAATTA
Source organism: Sequoia sempervirens (assembly GCA_007258455.2). NCBI lineage: Eukaryota > Viridiplantae > Streptophyta > Pinopsida > Cupressales > Cupressaceae > Sequoia > Sequoia sempervirens. Next base: position 20,016 of record VDFB02034535.1, read on the forward strand.
GGGAATAAGTGTGTATAAATAAGTGTTTTTCTATCCATTTTAACCCCCCCAAACAATCTCATTCAAGCATTCACTCATTAAAGCATCTTAACATCATTCAATCAAGCAATTATCAAGCATCTTGGAGTAGTCATTGACATATCTTCATACTTTAACAACAAGGGTTTGGTGAGTTTATGAAACTTGCATGTTATTTTCTCATCATTCCTTTCTCATTTCATTTCTTTATCAAGGGTTTGATTACCAAAGTGGGGTTTGACCAAGGCGAACCACTATACTCTAACCGTTAACCAATTCCCCCCTCTTTGCATGTGTGTTTGCAGGTATTATAGGAAGATTTTTCAAAGAGATGGGTTTTAAAAAGTGTTCAACAAGTCATCAAAGATATTCAAGTCAACATAGACCTAATTCAAGCTTGGAGACATCATTCAACCCATTTTCTACAAATTTGAATTCGTTAACCCGACAAGAAGACAAGTATAGATCTGGACCCACAGAGTTGACTTCAAAATTTGTAGATTTTTGTAAGTGGACTGATTTTCCATCAGTGGTGAATGAGTCCCACTGCTAGGCTGGAGAAAGTGTTTTATGAGGTTTTCAGTTCCTGACATCTCGAAACCTATTTCAGTAGAATTTACTAGAACCTAGACTGATTCACCATCAATGGCAAATGAGTCCTAGTGGCCATCAATAGTGATTTTTGAAACATCCTAGAACCCTCTAGCATCAGCATTCAACTTCCAAGTCCACTCCATTCAGTTTCATTAAATTATGTTTTCATTTGTGCATGTTTCTAGTTCATTTCTGCATATCACACTATGTTTTCAAACACTTCATATTTCTTAGGTTTTGCATAAATAATCAATCCATTTTATCAATTTTTTGCATTAAGATAATTGCATTTAGGTATATTTTCATTGTAATTTCATTATTTTTAGTGAACCACTTAGGTTTTGTGTGGGGTCTATCTCTCTCCTTTAGGTGAAAAACCCTAATAGAGCAAGAGAGTCATAGCATCCTAAACCACAAAAATCGATGGTTCAAAATAATACAACACTACCACCTTTAGTCGTGTACCAACTAAGATAGAATTAGAATATAATTATCATACAACATGATTCCATCATTATAATATATCTTCTTGACCTTCACATACTTCTCACCAATTGATTGTCAAATAAAACTTGCTTCTCTCACTTTGTATTTCACTAACATTTTTTAGCTATAGAGAACCAACTCTTAGTTCTTCAATTTTAGTTTTTGAAGTATATGTAAATATTTAATTATATTATTTTAGTTTTAAATTCAATATGAACAAACACTTAGTAATAAAATATATATACTTTATCCATTTTTAGATAATTATGTTTTTTTTAACCATTTAAAACTTATTTTAGGTTAGGTATGTATGTATATAGTCATTGGTCTATAACCTCATGTCCCCATGCTGCTGCTTAGCTTATTTTCATTAGCAGTCACTGCTCATTTTTTTAGGAGAAATTTGTGGACCTGGTGTCCCCATGCATATTTGATTTTGCTGCTTATTTTTAAGCAGTCATTTTAAATTGTATTTTTTTAAATGTATATTTTTTAAATTGGTTTTTCTTGTATTAAAACAAGAACATAATTCAACTGTATATTCATTTATTTAATTATCATTCCTTTCCATTAATATATTTATATATTTAATTATCATTTTTTGTTGTTAATTTTGACAAAAAATTATTGACAGGGAATTCAAATCTGTTATTATTGACTAAGAATTAGCAGATGAAGACATTCAGATCCGTTATAATGCTCTCAATCTATACAAATAGAAAGGATACTAGGAAAAATTGCATTCAATTTTACACTAATTATTTTCAAATCTGTTATAATGCTCTCAATCTGTATAGACGGAGCAAAAATTGCATTCAATTTTACTTTTGATAGACTACTTAATACAAAGTTTGAAAATAAAAATATATTAACATACAAGAATCCATCTTACTTTACTTTCCTAATGACAGTACACAGAACCTCAAACAAAATACTTCCAATGGGTAAGTAAACTTTATTCCAATAGCAGGTTGTAAAATTGACCGTAGTGAAGTAAAACTAAAGTTTCTACACTATCATAGCAACATGTAGGTTGTTTGTGTGAGATGCTTTTAATATTATGATATTGAATATTGAAGACGACTCTGTTAGAGAATAAAACATTTAAAAAAATTGCTTCTCTGTACATAATAGCTCATGAGAAACAAAGGAATGCATTAGTAAATGAAGAAACCACACAATAGGAAAGAATGAAAACAATAGTGCAGAAGTAAGCATAAAAACTTATTTAAGTAAATATATTATAGTAAGCATAAAAACTGATTTAAGTAAATATATAGTTTTTTGGCATGTAATATATCATAAAAGTAATCATGAGTTTTTCTAAAAAGAATCATAATAGAGGTGACAAAATTTAGACAAATGGGTAAGAAGATTTCAAAGTCTTGATCAACATGCAGCCTTCAATTGTTCAGATGCACAACATTTTCATTTCCATTGACAAATTCCATTAAGGACATTTGAGCTAACCCTGCAGCAGAATCCCCTGCTATTACTTTAGTGTTTGCTATATTATTCTCATACTCATCAGGGCAGCTAGCTTCACCATCTTCTTCTTCAACTGTCAACATAATATTATGCAAAATACAGCACACAAAAATAGTTTTTGGCAGCATCCACAAATTTGGATGACAAATTTTTGAATTTAAAATTCGCCAAACATTTTTTAGCTTCCCAAAGGCACGTTCAACAACAATGCGAGTTGAAGATAGTTTAAAGTTGAATAACCTTTGATCATCTGTTGCAGCTCCACTAAAAGGTGTGATTAACCATGGTAACAATGGATATCCACCATCACCAATAATATACTCTCTCATAGTTGATGAACCAATAGAAACTGAAATTCCATTTAACCTCTCTCCACCTTCGCATAACCTATAGAAGGAAGAATTTCTTAGGAGCCTGGCATCGTTTATAGATCCAAGCCAACCTGTAAAAACATCCATGAAGTGCATATTACTATCAATGATGGCTTGTAATGACATACTATAATTGTGATCATGATCATACCATTCAGATGAACATTCATTAGGTGGAAGCTCAAAATCAATATGAGTTACATCTATAGCCCCACAACAATTTGGAAAGCCTTGTTTTTGTTGAAATCCATGTTTGACAAGTTAAAGTGTTGAATGATCACTTGGCCATCGTATGTAGTTTTGAAACCTAACATGTAGAGCATTGATGAACTTATTCACAACTCTTGCAACTATTGATTTTCCACACCCAAAAAGTTCACTTATGTTAATCATAGACATTCTAGATGACAATCTTAAAATACCAATAGGCACCTATTTCTCAACTAGAAGGACCCTACTCTTGATAGATGTTGCTAATGATAGAGGTATATCACCTTGCTTAAGATTTTCACACAATGATTCACATAGAAATTCAAACAATGCATATGGTAATCTAAAGATACTACGAAATCGTTTGTCATCACATTTAACTTCAAAAATGTAATGGTTCCACCAATGCAAGGAACGTGGCTTGATATACCACTCACCACTAACCTTCCCTTCCCATTAACAAGTAGAAAAATCTAAATTGAGGAGTAAATTTTGTTGTTCACAACATATTGCATGAATCTCCAAATCTATTTCATCTTCTACCTCATCATCTGAATAACGAGAAGCTTGAGATGATTCTTTCTTATGTTTCTTTAATATGTTTGTTGAGTCTTCAATATCACACCAAAGTTGCAATGCTATTTGTTGTATCACTGTAAGACATTCTAACAATACTCTAGCCCTTTTTTGATCACTGGAATCCATCACATATGCTGCAAAATTAAAATTAATCAATAAAAAAATTGCACTTAAGAAATTAAAAACAAGATCTATGCTCTAATTACACATTCTAAATATTGTAATTATAAATACAATGATACTATTTTAGATAAAAATATGAATAAGAATTCATAATCAATAAGAATTCATAATGCTTAGCAGGATAGTCCTAGGAGAGAGCTCATAAGAAACAAATAAATAAAACTCTTAAAATGAATTATGCTCCCTTTAATAATAGTATTGGCAATTATATGGCACCCTTGATTAATCACTTAAGCCTTAGACCTTTCAATGCCTCTTTTCCAAACATTGTGATTCTCATAGGAGAGTGTACAAAGGTCTTTGGGATTGACTTAGAACTCTCTTTATCAACTGAACAACACTTTTTTTAAAATTGAAATAATAATAGCTCACAGTATAATGGTACAGCTAGCATAAGTGCTCACAAGCCTTTTAAGATTGTTGTAGCCTTCTAGACAAACAATTTCAACATGAAATATATGCCTCAACATTTAGCCAAGAACACACTATTGAATAGACTTCTGACCTAGCAAACATTCAATAATAGTAGTGCCATGAATTGACAATTACTTGAATATGCTTCTCAAGTTTTGTCAACAAATTTAAAGTTCACTATCGAAGGATCTTGCCTCACGTAAATCCCCACAGGATAATTGTAGAAAATGTTGAGCCCTGAACGTGGGTACCATTTAGCAATTAATTTTAGGGACTACTCATTTCTATATATGTTGAATGTATTGGATGTCAGAGATGTACCCCAAAAGAGAATTAGGGATACAGTTGGGTGTAGTAGCTAAAGGAGATAAAGTCATCCACGCAGCCAAACAACATGTGGGTTCCATTCCTACTTCCATTTTTAAAAAATTAGAAGGAATTACTAGATCAAGAAGAGAGACCACATTAACAACAAAAACATTTATTGCAAAAAACACTTGTCAACAATTTTCTTCTAAAGTATACAGATTACCCACTTGCAATTTTAAAGAATGAAATTCAGATATTGAATGGGAGCGAGGGCTAACCCTGCAAAAAGAGAGCTGCAACATAGATAGAAAGATTAAAGTTAAATCAACAATATTGTTTATGTTAAGTCTTTGAGGTCAACAATGATAGTAATCTGATAATGGCTAAAGATAGGATTATATATTAGATAATATTTAGATGAGGATGTTGACCTAATGATTATTTAGTTTGATAAGTTTGGCCAACAATAAAAGGTAAACTATTTCCAAGATTTTCTTTTGTAGTCATACCATAAGAGCTTTTGACAAAACATCATGTAATGTTTGACATGATTATGACAGAAGGTATGCCACAAGGACATGATGATAACTGATATTGGTGTCTAATTGTGTGAATGACAAACAATAATGTCTTGAGATCATTTCTCCTTACTATCATGTTGATCCTTTGATATTTAGATTGCAAGGTCACCAAGACTGTCATTGATGAGTTTTATTACTCTAGAAAATGTTGATGCATCATCATTTGCAACAAGTTTATTAATAATTGGACTGCCCCTATTCCCAAGCTCATTGTGCATTCTACATGCTCTGTTTTCATCTACTCAATGAAAAGAAGAAAAAAAATTGGAACACACAAAATATTGGTGAGAAAGCTGCCCAACAATTAGTAGCCAAGAAGCATTGAATAGAATCAATTTAATACAAAAGTGCAGCCATATTAATAATATTCACATTGTAATAGCTTAAACATCCCTGATTTAGCTGTTAATTTTAGACTATAAAGAAAATAGAATCTCCATAATATAAGAGATGATATTGTTTGTCAAACCAATTGCTATTAAAAAAAAAAAAATACCATCAATGGATGTAGCTAGGAAAAATTTCCCAAATTATATTGATTTGGCTTTTTGAAGAGTACAACAGCAGCTAGCATCACAATATAATATAATGAATATGGCTGCAACAAATAAATAAAACTCTTAAAATGAATCGCTTAAGCTTTAGACCATTCAATGCTTCTTTTCCAAGCATTGTGATTCACATAGGAGAGTGTACAAAGGTCTTTGGGATTGACTTAGAACTCTCTTTATTGACTGAACAACACTTTTTTAAAAAATTGAAATAATAACAGCTCACAGTATGATGGTACAGCCATAGATTTAATGGCCTACAATATTAATACAAGATTTATCTCTTAAAAATGTAATGAAATACAATATTCTAGAGAAAAATCTCATTAAAATATTTTGAAATATCACTTTCACAGATTTATAATAATGGACATGGTTGTATGATACAATCAACAATATGAATCAATTACAAATACATGGTTGATAATATTGTAATTATAAATACAAAGATACAATTTAAGAGAACAATATGAATCAATGATACAATTCAAGATAAAAATATGAAGCAATAAATAAAAAGAAAGTAGAGGTCAACCAAATTTATTATACACAACCCCAATTTATGACTAAATAAATTTGTGGCAGCTCTTTTGCAAAATAATTACCAATTTGAAGCTAAAGCATGGAAAGTATTAGCTAACAAGGATTTTCTAAAATTTTCAATGGACTGTAACTGTTACAAGCACATAAAATTTCCAATGGATTGTAACTTTAATTGTTAAATTGAGTTATTTTATATCATGTTCCTTCATTTTATATTATCTGCTAGAAAGGCAGAGCAAAAATAGAGCAAACTCAATTGCTACAGCAAGACATAATTTTATTCAAATCCTTCATATAAAAAATTACAATAGGCTCTCTAAATAGAGGTCTTTAGCTTATTCTAACAGTAGAGAATACATTCAAATAGAGACAAAACTAAAGTAATTCCTACTCTACATTCAGTTACAATTATATCTGCTTCATGCAAAATATGCCATCTGGTGTTTTACACTTCTTACGTATACTTATTCTATGCATAATAAAACTAAGCTGAAGTTTATTTTTCCTAATACATAATCAATCTTCTTTTGCAAATGATTGGCTGATTTTTAACATTGCTTGACCAATATTGTTCAATGCTGAAACCATGCTCATTTGGACATTAATTTTCTACTCTTCAAGTTTCAGTAGCCTTTCTTCATTCAAATCATCCTTGTTCAAGCGTTGTTCATGGCGTTTCATGTGTCCCTCCTCAGCCATTTGTAAAGTAGAAATCAGCAACCTATTGTTCTCAATAATAACATCCTTCATGCTTGTTGCATTGGAAATTGATTTTAGTTTTTTTCCTGTGCATTGTTTGTCCCTTTCACTACGACTTCTACACGGGTCATGACTTTCCATATTTGGTGTTTCAGGTTCATGAAATGGTTCATCTTCATTTGTAATATTATTTTCATCAAATACATATGTTGTATTAGAAGAGTCAATAGTGATATTTCCTGGATTGATGGCTCGATCCTTACCAAATGTGGTCTCCATTGCATCATAAATCTCAAAAATGAACTTTGTTGGAAGTTTCTTTTCACCCTTTTCTCGACTTGTCATATTCCAGTAACTGTTATGCCTAGATGGAATATTATGCTCAAAGTTTCTAATTCTTTTGTAATCAGGTTGAATATGCTCCCAACGATCTCAACATTGGTTGGCTATGCGATGAACACCATGAGTAGAGCAATATTCTTGAATAATTTTCCACTTTTCAGTGGAATTTAATGCTTTTTTCGTTGCACCACCACTTCATTGTGCATCTCTCTCAGTTCTCTTAGCTTTGATTAGAACCATTGTGTTTGCAATGCTCCAACGAACTTTGCTTTTTTCTTGAGAAGGTGCATGACATTGATTTTCTATGACTTCTACTTCACTAGTTTGAACTACCTTTTCAATGACCACTTCTTCATTGTTCACTTGTGTATTAGGAACAAAATCTGGGTAATATTCATCAGTAGAGGAGAACACATTATCAGTTATGTCATCTTGTGAAAGCAGTGATGTGAAATTCAAGAAACCATGTCGAGGAATTGGATGGAATGTAGTGTTGTCAATGGAAAATAATATATTGTTGGAACCTACATTAAAACAACCAAATTGACAATTTGGATGATGAATAAAAAAATAAATTTAATTTAAACATATGAAACAAAACAAAGATATCTACAAAAGGTCCAATACCAAAACAATTTTAGAGAAAGAAACAAGAAATATGGTTTGGATCAGCATAGAAATAGAAAAACATAAAAATCATACAATTGATATCAGTTGTCTTTTAACAACATAAAAAACTAATTTTACATGTTTGGGTTACATTAAATGGTATTGAACAGTGAACCATAGATTTAATGTTGATTTTCCATGAGCAATGGCTCCTACTATTCGAATGCATTATACAGTCCACTAAACCCATTAATAAAAAAATTCCACCTCCCCTTAATATGACACCTTACAAATACTTCCCTTGCAAATTAATGGACAGGACAGATTGGGATATCACTAAAATGCCTACTGTTTTGATCCATCGATCCCCTATTACCCAAAAATGTTGCCATGCACCCAATACTCTCATCAACTCATATTTTGTGTGTTAACCATAGTGTAATCTCCATCTTATTTATATCGTATTTGATGAATGTTCTGTATAATTTCATATTTTGCAGCTTGTAACTCCTCTTATCAGACTATTAAATTTTAAGAAGTCTAATGCCATGTAGCTCATGTGGAGTTAAATGATTTGGTTACTCTATTCATATTTCAGATATTCAAAACTTTTGCTATTCCCCTTCATCTCCTTTGATCATCTAATAGCATAATGGATGGGACGGTGGAGATCCATTCTCATGTATACTGTATGTGGATTGAATGGTGGAGATCCATTCTCATGTTTGAAGTAAACCTCCCCATTGTGTACGGTGCATGTTTGAGCCTAAATTCAATTAGTAATCTTCTTGTTTCATTTAACATATCTGCAATGTGCATCATACTCCAATGACACAGCTTTGTCGTCTTCATAACATAATTTATAAAAACATTTATCAAGTTCAAACAGTTATAAATAAAGATAAAAAGAAATGTATGCATTCAAACATAAATTATCTATGTTGCAATTAAATTCTTTAAAAATGGGTAGATGCAGTGCAAGATCTATATTTTAAAGAACCGTACATCAAATGTATACTTACAATAAAATTGAAAATTTAATTTTCTATATATGAAAATATGTACCTTGTTGTTGCTTTGTAGTTGCACTATATCACAGTTTGCTGCTTGATAATTTAAATGAATGAACAGTATTATATTATTAATAATAATTTTTGTAGGGAAAATTTAGAGGGAAAATTTGGAGGGAAGGAAATTTGTGAAGCCACCTAGTATTTTTCACAATAAGCAGCTGCTTATTTTCAGCCCCCCCTTTTCTTTGACAGCTTATTTTTATTTCCTAAGCAGTAGCTGCTCCTTTAAAATAGGAAAAGATTCCAAATTATCCTTTCCCAAAAATCAAATTTATGCATGGGAACACTCCCGCTGCTTAAATTTAAGCAGAAAATAGAGTTAAGTAGCCACATGGAGACATGAGGGTGAGAGGTATATTATGTTAATGTTTTTATTAAGTTTTGGATATGGTTATTAGTAATATGTTAAGTGAGCCAATATTGTTTGGTTTAGTCATGTTAATCATTAACCATAACATAAAGATCTACAATATGCAAAATTAAATGAAACAGAAAATATTGCACATATCAAAAAAATTATGTAGGACAAATCTTGTAGTCAAAATTTAAATAAAAGTATCATTCTTTTTTTTTTGAAAAAATTTACATTCCAAAACCTACCCTTTCTAATGTATCATCTCCTTCTAAATGCATAATCTCAATACCTCATATAGATTTATTTTCCAACACCACATAAATAAGTTACATTATTCTTCACATGGTTGTTTGGGCCGTTCTAACATTTCTTAAGGTATATACTCTTTTAATTAATAAATAAATAAATATTAAACTATTAATTAATAATCAATGTCCGATGATCGCATTGCTATAGGGGAGAGGAGATGGCGGGAGCAGCGAAGATCGAAAATTTGCAGTAGAGGAGGACGACGGTGCGAAGGTGGCTAAAGATGGTGCTTGCAGTGGTATGGTTGCGATAGACAATGTGAAGGTTGTGGGAGATCTAGAAGCATGGGTGAAGGAAACCGAGCAAGAGGTTTCCTTGGCACAATTGAAGGAGATGGCTGCAAAAGAAGATTGGCGCTAAAATTCAAATTGGAACAGTTCCTAAGCAAGACTCACAACAATGAAGGTTGGAATGATCGGCACTAGAACAATGCCTCAAGGTGCATTCAATTGTGAAATAAAGGAGTAGATAATTGCTCGATGGGAGGGAGTAAAGATCTTGAGAAGAATTCAGGGGCCTCCAATCTATTGCCGAGGTGTTTTTCGAAGAAGAAGAGAGGTGATGGATGCCACAATAGTGGGTACAAGAATTCAATGGTGCTCAGTTTGAACTTATTGTGGCCTTCTATTTCGATCTTGGATCAACAAGGACTAGTGGTCTGTTGGTATGGGAAAAACCTAAATTGGGATAGTCTTATTCAGTGGTGGCATGGGAATTGGGGTGTAGATATGAAATTCAAAGTGCTGGTGAATGACCTTTTTGTGGTAATTTTCCCATCTTCTGACAACAAAGAAAATAATTTAAATGGAATCTGGCTCATGGACGATAGTGGTTTCTACACCCGAAATTGGGAAATTGGGTTTGATCCCCTATGAAATCAAATGAAATGGATCCAGGATTGCTACAAGCTACTTAACTTACCTCTGGAATTCTAGAAGTTGGACACTCTAGAATCTATTAGAAATCATTGAGGTCAATATTTTTGCACAAAAGAAAGAATCAATCAAGATGGAATTAGTACTTATGTGCGAATTTCTGTGGAAAATAAGCCACATAGTCTACATGACTGGAGAGAAATTGAGATAATCACTGTTTGGGATGCCTTATGTCAACCTTTGACCTATGATCCACATCTAGAGAATGTGCTCTTGGACACTATTGGTTGGCGCTTGGTGGATCCTAGTGTGAGCTAGGATGCAAAGGTGAACTATGCTATGGGACCTACTCTGATCATGATGCTTGGTTTAGAGCTAGATCAAAGGGATTTTAACCGCACTTTGGGAGGTGTTGTGGCTGGCAATATGGAGAATGCGCCAGAAGTATTTGTAAATGATACTTTGGGATCTCGGGAGGGGGCCTCAGGCCTGTTGGATGGGGTAGTGGTCCCTTTTCCTTTACAATCCAACCAATTGGAATCAAGGAAAGTGCTAGATTCAAAAATTATAGAAGCTTTGGGTGTAGTGGGGACCAATATCGAGGAAGATGGTCTTAACTCTCTAATGGAGGTGGGCTATGAATTAGTTGAGCTTGCCAAGGCTACTAAAGAAGGGTCAATAAACCTAGTAAATGAAGACTTGGATGTAGATTGGGATAAAGGGCCTCATCTAGAGGATACAAATCAAATGGTGGTAGCCAAGCTTGGTTCGCTGACATCCAACATGTATCTTATTGTTGAGCCACTTGCGACCAATTTTGTGGGGGTTTGGGAATTTTCTAGAAAGATCCAAGTAGGTTGTCTCTAGATTTTGGAGAAAATAAGAGGCATGGTTGGATTCCTAACCAAGAAAAGCTAAAATGGGATGGAAAAGCTAGCGGATAGTTAAAGATCAATGATATGTTGAAAGTAGGGAAGGGTGAGCCCCTTCCCGAACAGTCATGAAGATCATATCTTGAAATGTTAGGGGCTTGAACGCCCCTAACAAGTGATGCCTTATTAGGCATCAATTGGAGTCTTTTCAAGAAGATGTGGGCATGTTTCAAGAAACCAAGCTAAGTGAACAAGAAAAGGAGCATTTTTGTAAGAGCTTGAGATTTTGGGAAAGCTATGGAGTGAATGCAGAGGGTTCCTCATGGGGGATCCTCACTTTTTGGCACCCATAGAGCGTGTTGATGGAGGAAATAGCCTAGGATAAACATTGACTGGCCTACAAGGTAAGGAGTTTAGCCTCAAATTTAAGTTTTGTGCTTATAAATGTTTATGGCCCTATCACTTGCATTCAAGAAAGGGATCTTTGGAAAGATCTTAGTAGATTTTGCAGTGATCCGACTTTTGAAATTTTTATACTGGGTGGGGACTTCAATGCAATTTTGAGGGCCTCAGACAAAAAGGGTGGCATAGGTAGGAAGAAAAAATCTCAAATTGATTTTGAAATGTTTGTGGAGCACAACACATTGTTTGAAATCAACACGGGCAGTGGGAAATTCACTTGGACTAGCAGGAGGATTGGTTTATGTGATATAGCTAAAAGGCTAGACAGGTTCCTATTCAAAGGTGATTTATGTAGGTTCCCTTTCAATTTGGAGGGTAGAATATTACTTGGGGTGGTTCCGATCATTTCCCTATGATGTTGGACATTGTGGGGGAAAGGGCCCTAGGTAGATGCCCTTTCAAGTTTGACAATATTTGGTTCCAAGATCCTCATTTCCTGGATTTGATAAAGCAATGGTGGATGACTCTCAACCTGTGGGACTAAAAAATGTTCAACTTAGTGGAACAATTGATGTTGATTAAGCAAAATCTATAGACCTAGAACAAAGAGTGCTTCAAGAATATTTTCGAAGAGAAATGAAAGACTAAAGAAGTTTTGTAGGACTTGAATGAATCTATTATCAGGAAACATATGGATAATACGAGCTACACCAAAGAGAAAGTATTTCTAAATAAAATGAATGATTTGTTGGTTAAGGAAGAATTATTTTGGCACCAAAAATCCATGGAATTGTGGCTGAAAGGAGGTGAAAAGAATACTAAATTCTTTCACAATTCCACTAAAATGTGAAGAGAAATCAATAGAATTACATACAACAAATTTGGTGATGGTAGACTGTTGGAAAAGATTGAAGATATTAAGGGTGTGATAGTGGAATACTTTCAAAATATTCTCAATGAATGGGAGGGCACTCAATTGGAAGACCAACATACATTCATATAAGATGCATCCCGCAACTTACAATAACAAAATAGAATGCAAGGTTGATTAGTAAGTTTTCTAAAAAAGAGATCAAAGAGGCCCTCTTTCAAATCCATGCTGACAAGGCCCCTGGCCTTGAATGGTTCTCCGTTGGCTTCTTTCAAAGATGTTGGGGCATCCTTAGTAAGGATCTAGTCAAGGCCATCGAAGATTCCAGGTGCACAAAAAAAGTCCTCAAGGAGATAAACAATACTTTCATCACATTGATCCCAAAAGAAGATAAGCCTAAAACTTTGGATGAGTTCAAACTAGTCTCCCTCTATAATACCATTTATAAGGTCCTTGCCAAAGCTATTGCAAACAGGGTTAAATGGTTACTACCTCATATCATTTCAAAAGAACAAACAACTAGCTTCGTCCTAAGAAGATCAATTTTAGATGGCTTCATTATAGCGCAAGAAGCTATCCATCCCATATAAAAAATGAAAAAGCAATCAATGTTGTTCAAGCTTGATATCAAGAAGGAATATGATAAGGTACATTGGTGTTTTCCCTTGAAAACAATGGAGGCCTTTGGCTTTAACAAGTAGTGGCTAAGTTGGATCTTTGACTAGATCTCTTGTCCAAGATATTATATACTTTTGAATGGCTCCTTGAAGGGATTTTCCAGTGCTTCTAGGTGGCTTAGGCAAAGTGACCCGCTTTCCCCATTTCTGTTCATAATCATGGTAGAAGCTCTTGGAAGGACCTTTTCGAGGGTGTGGCGAGAGGGTCATTTGGAGGGGGTCTAGATAACTAGGGGAGCACCTGAGGTCACTCATTAGTAGTTCGTGGATGACACCATGTTGTTTGGTGCTACCACAAAGAAAGAGGCTAGATGATTCAAATGTATCCTAGAGAAATACTCAATTACCTCTGGTCAAGAGGCGAGTAGGAAAATCTATTTTTTTTCTTCAAACCAGCATTGGAAGAGAGAACCAGATTTTGTGTATTTTAAAATTTCATAAAGGTAAGCTTCCTTGCAAGTATTTTTGTTTTCCATTAGCTAAAGGGGTCTTACCTGGTAAGTTGTGGGATCCCCTAGTGGAAAAAGTCAAAACAAAATTGGCATCCTAGAAGAGTAAATGGTTGTCTTGGGTAGGAAGGTTAACAATGTTAAAATTAGTCATAGCTGCAGTCCCTATTTATATGCTATCCTGCTTACCTCTATCCGATGGGGCAAGCAAAGATATCAATCAGAAGATGAAAAATTTCTTTTAGCAAGGTAATTCAGACCAAAATAAATTCATACTAATGAAGTGGAAGAAAATTTGTGAGAAAAGGGAGGCTGACACAGTTGGCCTTAAAAATTTGTTGATGCAGAACCAGGCTTTTGGTGCTAAGTTGATATAATATATGCTAAGCTAGAGCTTAAATGGGTCAAAATATTGAAAGAAAAGTATTTGGATGTGGATGAGATCAACATTTTCTTTTCATGGGCACTCCCAAAAGGCTGTAGAATTTGGATTTTTCTTTGCAATTGGAGGGGTTTAATTCTAGATCACTTGACTCAAGAGATTAAGGATGGATGGTCCGCTCTTTTTTTGGAAGACTCTTGGGATTGGCACCATAAATTGGAGGATAGGGCAGACTTGGCCCAAGTAAGGTTGCTTACTAAGCAAGTGTGGGGCAATAAAGTGGATGATTACATGACGGTGTCGATGGTGGATGGATGCCTTAAGTATCAATGGAAAAGTCCACGTGGCTTGGGTTTGAACCCCAGAACTATGGCAATTTACGATGCTGAGATGGCTTGTAGGATTTTCTATCCCCATCTTGGCACAGACAAGCTTAGATGGAATGCCTCCATGAATGGGGATTACAATACCAAATAAGGTTACAGAGTTTTGGTGGGCATAGTAGTGAATGAACCCCAGCTCCCAACTAGTCTATGCTAGAGCAATGAATGTCTCCATAAGGCCAATATTTTCACTTGGGTCACGGTGTAGGGACATATGCTCACAACAAACAGATTTCTAGTTTGGGTTACCTTGGTCCATCGAGATGTGTACTTTGCAAATAGGTGGAAGAATCTGGGGACCATCTATTTCTAAATCGCCCTTTCTCGCATTGTTGTTGGTTGTGGCTTTGTGTGAAGCTTCACTGGCACATGGCCCTCCCAAACAACTTATTGAGTCTTCTCATGGGATGGTCGAAGCTCCAAAAGGGAGCCATTTTCAATTTTCTTTGGACCACAAGCCCAATGCTTTTAATTTGAGAAATTTGGAAAGAGAGGAATATGGGCATATTTTAGGATAAGGCTATGTCTAGGCAATCTTTGTTGAACAAAATAGAGGAAAGTATAGTAGAAACTGTGAGGGCGAAAAAATAGGTTTGGTGGCAAAACAGTATTCACAGAGTGGGATACGTTGATGGAGAAGAGTTGGCATGGTCTTTTAATCCTTCCTTAGATTGGGGATGGTGGGAATAATACTTTGGTTGAGTGTAGGAATGTTGTCTGGAAACCACCTGAGGTCGAGTGCTTTAAGTTGAATATCAACGAGGTTTCCCGTGGCAATCCTGAGGTCTTGGGGGCTAGCTATATCGTCAGAGATTGGTAGGATTTAATATTGGGATTAATATTTTATCACGAATTGAATATAGAAAAATGGAAATCGAAGGAGACTCATCCCTTGTCATCAACGCATTAAGATCGCATCAGATTGTGAATTGAAAACTCATAGCCAAATTATATGTTGCATTAAAGTTATTGGAATGATTCAAATTGGTAACAATGAATCACATTCTCAAAGAAGGAAACTCAAAGGAATATGGTATCTCTAATATGGGGGCTAATGGCATTGCTCAAGATTAGAGAAATTTTGCATCCGGGGTAGTATTTTTTGTCATATCCAAATTTTTGGGTGGTTGGGAGGGCGACTTTCCACAACCATTGTGGAAAGTCCAATTTTCATGGGTACGATCGTTGTGGGCTGGCCTAGGTGGTAGCCACATGTCTAGGGTCTAGGTGGTGGAAAATGAACTAAATGGCATCACCAGCTCTCCATGCCTTCATCTGTTGGGTCACATAATGACAAGGAGTTCGGCTTGGGCATATGGTTGATCAACTTGGATCCTACAAGTCTTTTCACTGGCACTCGACTACACCTCATCGCATACTTCAATGTTTGGGTGGCGGCTTATCTGCGTCTATAGGTTGGCTGGTGGGGAGGTTCACACACTTTTTTACAATGTAATAATGGTTGGCAATATTTAGGAAAATCTTGCGTTATTCAAAAACCCAAGGTGGCAGCGCTATAATTTCTATCAGTTTCCATACATTCGACTTTGGCTTTTGGTGGGTGGTAATGGTGGAGAGATCCAAATCATGGTGCATATGTCAATGGAATTACTCATGTGTCTCGAAGTGGACAGACCTTGGACTACAAGGTGAGGCAACTCGCATTCCGCGAGATCACTGATCAGCGGCTGAAGCGTATTATGCTCAATATCGACCATCTCACTGTGGTTATAGTAAAAATAGTGTCGGGGAAGGGACATTTGGTGAATTGCGAGGCTTTCTGAGTTAACACCCACATCATCTCAAGGTTCCATGCCTCTCTACTCAATATTCACATGGCCAAAGAGAAGGCAAAGGCTCTGGTGTGTAAGCTTTTCAAGGAAGATTTGTTAGGTGGTTTAGAGAAGATTCTTTATGCGGCGATTCTTGGCTCTAGTGCACCACATCTATGTGATTTGGCTTTGTTGAAGGTTTTAGGTGAAGTTATCAAATATTATCCTCCTTTGCTTTAATTAAAGGGCATGACTTTGGTGCGACATAGGAAACTGGCAGCTTACGGTGTAAATTACCTCATGAAGAAAGTACTATAGTTGGAGCCTATGAGTGACTTCGACTAGTTTTGGAGTTTGAAGCCTTTCCCAAAGCTAATGGGTTCATGCAAGCTCTATGGCTGTGGTTTGTTTGGTGCTTATAGTATGGTAATTGTAAGGGTTAATATCAATTATGTAGCTTGGGTTAGGGTATTATGGCTTATAGCCCAGTATATTGTATGGTCCGACATATAGTGTAGTGTATAGTTTGGGTTTTGTTCTAGTTTGTATTTTTGTAAATTGATATGGGTGGTCAAGGGTGTTGGTCTTTATCAGATGACGTTGTTTGGTTTTTGGGGTTTCTTGCATAACAAACATTTTGTAACCCTTTTTTTTCATCAATACAAACTAATCTTATGTACCAAAAAAAAATCAATGCCCAATGATCATATATGATATAAATATAAATATAAGGCTAAAACTTACCTTAAATAGTGCCCCATTAATGTTATTTAAAATTTTATTATAAAAATTTTTCCTCTAACAAACATTATGCTCTTATACCCCCCTTAATATTTATAATGAGTTTATGTTTTCAATTTATTAGAAAATAAAATATAAAGATCTTTAATGGCATAGGATTTCTTCAAATAGCACATGTAATAGGGGATAAGTACATGCCAAAAAAAATATCATTCATTTTGGATTATATGATCAACCGCTTGTCATTATTACATCCTATTTTAACCAAAATGATGCAATACAAGGGAATTATTGGAGCTCCCTTAACATAATAACTCTACCATGTTCTCATTTACAATTTCTCCTCTCAACATGAAGATTCTTTATTTTTCAAGGTGCCTCAATATAATGTTCACAAGATTTGGAGCTTGTAACAAATCGAAGAGTAATACATAGGAGAGATATAATAATATATTGCATACAGGTCTTACACCTACCTTAATCATTATTCTAGATCTTATCATTATAATGCCCCCCGAAAAAAAAAATCCTTGCTAATAGGTTTAATAATTATCCAATGCCTTTTAGATCTTACGAGCGCCTTTCTTGTGGGCTTAGGAATTATATGCATCATTAGCCACTATGAGGCATTATTTTCATGCATATTGCCCCTTAATGGTATTTCCTTGAGGAACAACATTGCTAAAAGTTTACAAAATTTGGTATTGCACTACAAATTTATAAGCATATCCTCCAGTTGAATATTATTTGACAAAATCAAAGCATAATTTCACTATTCATATTTTTTATCAAATGAAATGTGCATGAAATTAAATTGATTTATTCATTTGTGTACAACATGATATATGGAAAAAATAATACAAGTTTATCTATTAGATGAAAAATTGGTAACTCTTATTAGTACCTATTTATAAAATATCATTTGTTAATTTTTTCTAAATTGATTCCTTCACCAATTGATCTATTGCACTTTTGCACTCAACCTTCATGAATAAAAGAGTCATAGTAGGTTGATTTTTATTAGTCCATCTCATAACACCTATACACCATATTTAAAGATATAGATTGGGGGGTGAGTGTGAGACCATGATGGGCCAAATAGTTTTAATGGGAGAAAAATAACAACAATATGTTAGTCAAATCATAAAAGTTATTTTAGGCATACATTTTACTTTTTATTGGCGTGATATGTAAAAAAAAGGATCTATTTTTAGTTCGAATCAACCCAAATTATGATTGAATAAAATTAGGTGTAATGCCCCATTTGAAGCACAAGGAAAAACTTGACTAAATAACTTTTAAAAAACACAACCACAACATCGAAGATATGACATCAACATGTCACACTTGCACAACAATATGCACACAAGTGCCACCTAAACATAACGACACAAGAAAAAAAACAGGATGAACTCATCATTATATAAGAAAGGTGGAAAACATTGAAGACTAACTAGTCGTGGGATAAATCCACCACAAAGAACGAGAGAGAGAGAGAGAGAGAGAGAGAGAGAGAGAGAGAGAGAGAGAGAGAGAGAACATCTCCAATTCAATGATCAATTACAACCCATGGTTGTCTTCTCTCACAACACAACTCTAGAATAGGATGAGGGAATCATCAATGTCCAATCCACATCTAGACTTAATTAACCAATGAAAAAATTAAAAACCTTTACATGAGAATGCCAAAACAAGAGATAAAAACTCTTCTCTAACTCGAGTGATGATGAATCACTTCTAGACAAATCACATGCTTTGAACCAAGATGTCTCATCTCAATGTGGCATCATACAAGCATAAACATAGAACAAAAAAAAACTCAATACCTTTAAGGAATGTTGAGAACACTTACATGACCAACCAAGAAGGTTTACAAGCTTCCGAAGACTTCATAATACTAGGCGCACAATCTCCCTAACCCTAGGTTTTCCAACAAGTAATTTCAGAAGAGTGTATGTAAAACAATGCAAGATAACCCACAAGTCTTCAATAATGAAAATTAAGCACAAGTTCCAACCATCATTAGACCACTACGACCATGATGGAAGAATTTTGATTACATGGTTTACATGTACAAGGTCCCGAGACTTAGAGGAACTAACAAGTCCAAACAAAGGGAAAACTTGACTAGGTTTTTGAAGACCTAGTTGACAACAATGATTGTTAGGGGAAAACTATAGGACATACAAGTTATCCAAAAATGGAAACAGGCTTAGAAAACCCTTTGGATAATCCTAGTTAAGAGGATTTACATTCTATTTTTTGTATGGGAATGAGGCTGCCCCAACATAGGATTAGGCCACCCAAACAATGATAGGTAATTTTCAGCCTATCATCCTTCATAACCAAGTTGCACAAACACACTTAGAAACATTTTAGGTGAGTTTGGGGACTTTTGAGCTCACTAGGATGCTTAGATGCAACACTAGGCTGCCCAAACTCATTGGAAAACACTTAAAATTCATTTTAAACCCAAAATAAATTTTCATAAGTTAATTTTAAACATCCTAGAAATGAATGCAACATTAAACATTTACAATTGTATTTGGAACCAATAAAAAAAACACATAATTATGACTAAAAAACTAACCTTTGAAATTATATTACAAGCCATCTCAAGAGAGAGGTTTGAATTTACAAATTATATTAGAATTAAATTATAAATACATATGTAGAGGACTCAAATATCATTTTAACATCAAATTGCATGAAATTCAAATAATTCCAAATAAAATAAACAATAAAAGAAGAGGATATTAATTTTTCTTTTCTCCTCAAACCTCTAAAACCTAACAGCGGATTTCACACCTCCCTATTATGTGAAACCAATAAGGTTCACTCCCACCATGCTAGGAGATGCCACAAGGCCCAATAACACTCACACAAGAAACATAGGAGAAGGATTACACACACCACACATTATGCATACACATCACACATGTAATGAAAAATATAACAACACCACATGATGGTACAATACATAACCCATTGGCATGAACACAATGCCATAACCAAGTACTCTCATCAATTGAATTTGTATCTTGTGGATTTGGAAGGGTTCTGATAGTTTTTTTTATCTTTCATCACTTGAATTTGTTTATGGTTTGGTACTTCAAAAGTCAGTTTCTTGAGTTGTTGTTTATGGAAAAATTTTCTAAGTGTACTAGGTGTTTACATTCTTCAGGTGAAATTTGTTGTGAAGGAATTTATTGGATTTCATGCTATTTGTGGAATACTCTAGATTATGTTCAAGTGAAATTTGTTTCCTGCAAGTTGTTTTTGATCAAATGAAGCATGTACTTATTTTTTTAATGGCGTTTTCATGGGTTTGATCGACTATGGGTGTTTACACTAATTTTGGACTTGATTCGATGTTTTTGGAAGTGTGGCAAGACATGTATGAGTGGATTTAGGTCCGAGTTAAGGTGTGTTGTGGTCCTCCTTCATTCCTTTCCACCATGGAAATATTGTAGTGCCGACCTAATTTGAATCTGCATGGTTGAGTTGCATAGCCAACCTTGGAGAATGTTTTCAAGGTTGAAGATGGTATAAATATGTGTTGAGTTTTTGAGGGATGATAAGATAGAAATGTGTTATGCAAATTATATGAATTGCAAAGTTGTAAGGTGTGAATTTTTGAAGTGCAGTATGAGCTTTCATGTGTTAGATTATTGGATGCATTGAGTAGAAGGTTGCAAAGGTGTTGGTGATATTGTGGTGGACTTTTCTATTGCTTTGAGATGCATTTCTGATTGTAACTTTCTTCTCTATCTTCTTTTAAATTCTAGTAGTGAGCCTTTGGTAGCCAGCCTTTCTTTCTTTTGGGTAGTGAGCCCTCTGACAATGAGCCCTTTGTAATTTCTGTTGATATTACTTTATATTATGATCTAATACTCACCTTAGTTTTTCCCCTTCTTAGGTTTTCCATGTAAATTTGATGTTTCTTTGTGCATGTTGTTGATTTTGTTTTATTATGTTATCTGCTTTCACATAAATAATTCTAACAGAGTAAGGGTTAATCAATTGAATCTAAATGTTTGTGAGGGTTTTAAAGTTTTAAGGTACAACTAATTCAACCCCACTCTTAGTTGTCTTGTGCATTAAAAAATTGGTATTAGAGAAAATTTCCTTGGAAGAAAGTTTAATTACTTGAGGTAGATTTGGGATGGCACATAAGAAAGATGTTCCTCTCTTTGATGGATCAATTATGCATTTTGGTAGAAAAGGACAATTTTTTTTTTGGTTTCTCTTAGATTTGAAATCTGGAAGGTTGTTGAGATTGGATATACTATACCTACAAATGGTCGTAGCATTGATGATGAGATCAAGGCCTATGGAAATAATGGTAAAACAAGGTATGCTCTCTTAAGTGGTCTTACTAATTCAAATTAGTGAAAGTTATGAATATGAAAACTACGCGAGAAATTTGGGTAAAGTTAGAAATAATTTATGAAGGAGATGAAAAGGTCAAAAAAGCTAAGATGTAGAACCTAAAGATCTTATTCGAGAACCTGTGGATGTCTAAAGATGAAAAAATTACAAGCTATACACAGAAGGTGGATGAAGTTATCAATTCCATTAGAGGTTTGGTGGAAAACTTAAAGAACAAGAAGTGGTAAAGAAGGTACTTAGAAGTATTCCCAAATATTATAGTCGTAAAGTTTATGCTATTGAAGAATCTCAAGATTTGAGAAAATATACTAGATATCAGTTGTATGGATCTTTCATTGCTTTTGAAATGAGAGAATTTGGTCCAATAAATGCAAAAGTTGAGACTGCTATTAAGGCACAAAAATTAGAGAAGTTTGTGGAATAAGATCAAGAGGATCTTGATGATGTGGAAGCTAACTTTGTGAGAATAATGAAAAAGGGTACTAGAAATTATAGAGGTATGTTTCCCTTCAAATGTTTTAGTTGTAGAAAGATAGCTCATTATGCTTCAAGATTTCCAAACATAGCTTTGAATGACAAAAATAAGGAGAAAAAAGGTAAGATGATTAAGAAAAGTTATTATGTTAGAGAAGATGCTAGTATATTTGATGATGAATCTGATTATGGGGATGATGAGGATGGTGAATTATTGTTCATGGCTTTAAAAGATCAAACTAATTCTGCTAACTTTGAGAGATGTGTGAAGGAAGGTGCTCCAAAAGCAAGTGCTAACACTAAAGGCACTTTGGTGTCTACTTTTCATGCTAGATGGGAGAAGAACTAATAGATCATTGATAGTGGATGCTCTAATCACATGACTAGTGACAAGAGTGAGTTTTTTAAACTTGAAAAATATGAAGGATGACTAGTTAGGTTTGGTGATGATACATCTACTAATATATGTGGAAAAGGTTCAATTAGTTTTGATGGAAAGCATAATATTGATAATGTTCTCTATGTAAAGGTCTTAAGAAATAACCTCTTTAGTATTGAACAAACGTGTAGCAAAGGATACAATCTTATGATTCAAGATGATGGTTGTGAGATCAAAAAAGGCTTGAAAATTGTGGTTTCTACTGGAAGAAGGATATATGGAAATGTTTATCAGCTCAAAGGTGTTGATGGTTATTATTTCATGAATCAAATCAATGAGAGTTGGCTATGGCATAGAATAATGTGTCACATCAATTTTGATAGCCTAGTGAGAATAAGTTTAGTTCAATTTGTGAGAGATCTGCCAAATATTACAAAGCCTATCAATGTTGTTTGTAAGGAATGCCAAGTTGGAAAGCAAGCAAGAAGAAGTTTCAAAGTCAAAGAACAATCTTCCACTAGACTATTGGAATTGGTGCATACAAATTTTTGTGGTCCTACCAGAGTAAGAAATATTTAAGGTGACAGGTATTTCATGCTATTAATTTATGATTATTCTAGAATGACATAGGTTACCTTTCTCAAAGAAAAATTAGAATCTCTAAATAAGTTTAAAGAATTCAAAGTTATGGTTGAGAATGAAATGGATATGAAAATCAAATGCTTGAGGTCTGATAGAGGTGGAGAGTTCACCTCTAATGAGTTCAATATATTTAGTGACAATCATATAATAAAGAGGCATTTATCTTCCCCTAGAACTCCTCAACAAAATGGAGTGGTTGAAAGAAAGAATAGGGCTATTCAAGAAGCTGCAAGGACAATAATGGAAGAAGAAAATCTAGCAGAATTCTACTGGAGAGAAGCATTTCATACTTTTGTTTATATACTTAACAGATTGCATGCAACATAAAACAACACAAAGAATACATATGAGCTATGGTATGGAAGGATTCCTATTGTTAAATAATTTAGAGTGTTTGGAATCAAGTGTTATATCAGAAGAGATGAAGAAAACATAGGAAAGTTTGATGCAAGGTCTGATGAAGGTATCTTCCTTTGATATTCTACTAAAATTAAAGCTTATTGATGCTACAACAAGAGACAAAGAAATATTGTTTAGAGTGCAAGTGTCAAGGTTGATGAAGACCTATAAAATAATTTAGTGGTGATAAATGGATATGAATTAGACGAGTCTTCTTGTAGAGAAGAAGACAAAGCTATGGAAAAATAAGTGCAAATTGAAAAGGAAGAAGCTATGGAAAGGATTCCTAAAACTCCTAAGTATGTGTAGAAGAATCATTCTGAAAAATAGATCATTAGTGATAAGAGAAAAAGGTGTATTGATAAAAATGAAAGATGCTAAAGAGCAGGTGAATCTATGTTTACTTTCTAAAGTGTAACCTAAAAAAGTGATTGAAGCATGTGCAAGGAAAAGTATTGGATCAAGGCTATGGAAGAAGAACTAATGTAGATTGAAAAGAATCAGACTTGGGAACTTGTACCAAGACTAGAAAATAAGAATGTGATTAGAACTAAGTCAGTTTTCCAGAACAAACTAAATGAGAGTGGAGAAGTAGTAAGAAACAAGGAAAGGCTTGTGTATAAAGGCTACTCACAATTAGAAGGAATAGACTTTGAGGAGACATTTTCTCTGATGGCAAGAATGGAATCTATTTGGATGTTTTTGGATTTTACAACACAAGCATTTCAAAAGTATATCAAATGGATGTGATGTCTACTTTCTTGAATGGAGAATTTGAAGTAAAAGTATACATAGAACAACTAGAAGGATTTTGTTGAGAAAAAAAGGTGTCTCAAGCTTACTAGTGTAAAAGGTATTGGTTGAAGGTTCATTGGGTTGATAGGTGAATTTTGGTGAGACAAAATGGTGAGTCTCATCGACATCCCGATAGGCACTTTAGGCTTCTTGTTTCTGGTTCATTGAGTTGACAGGAACATGTCGACGAGACTTAGTGACAAGTCTCTTTGACATCCTGATAAGCACTTGGCTTATCACTAGGTGTGTTTGGAGTTTGCATCGGTTGAAGCTTCATTGAAGAGACAAGTCAATTTCTGTGGGACTGAATGAGCAATCTCTTTGACATACTGATAAGTGCTTCATCGGTGAGACTTCGCTATGGGGTAAACCCACAAAACTGGTTTACAATTTCATTGAGGAAGGAAAAATGCATTTTCAGATGGAAAACACTTTAGGGGGTTCGCTAGAACTAGGAGGGTTCGCTAGAACCCCCTAAAGGGTTCAATAGAACCAGGGGGTTTGCTAGAACTAGGGGTTCAAGCGAACCCCCCTTTAATGGGTTTATTTTTTAATTACATTAAAGGGGGGTTTGCTAGAACTAAGGGGGTTTGAGCAAACCCCCTAGTTCTAGCAAACACTAGTTCACTAGAACCCCCCTTTCCCCCCCTTCTCCCCCTCTAGTACCAAAAATCTCCAAAATTTTTCCCTTAGAAGCTCGAGTTGAGGATGAAAATGGAGGAGACTTCATAGACCCAACTAGATGATGGTAGTCCTTGAAACAAGCTATCCAACAAATATAATTTTAATATGTTTTGGTTTTATTATGTATTTTTTTTTTAGTTTGATTAAACATAGTTTTTTCACCGAAAATCAAGCTCTCTATTCTGCATGTGGAAAAATAGCAGATTATCAAATTTTATTTTTGAAAAATATCAGTGCACTAGATATTGATGTCCTTGATCCAGTAAAAAAAATTTGAATTTTGATACATACAAAAAGTTATGTTGTATATAGTCTACCTATGTCTAAATTGTAATTGGTTTGACTTCAAAACTTGATTAAGGAAAAAATATTCAATAAAACACTATGAAACCAAATGAAAGTGCTAGATAGGGGAAAACCCCTAGTAGCCGTCAGGGCTAACTTCGCATTCATGCAGAGTGCAAATTAGGTCTGATTTCAAAAAAAAAAAATTGGCCTTCTTCATAACCGAGTTAGGACCTTAGAAAGAAAAAAATGGCTTCTGGGTATTTCAAACACGCCTTGGTGGAACTCGTAAAGTGAAAGGTGGTCAAAAAGGGGGTTTTTTACCTCCATCCCCTACATCTTCATTATTTCACCCATACCCATTCATTACAAATCCATTTTTTTTAAAAAAATACCTATTTATAATTATCATTTCACCTATTTCAAGTTACCTTTGTATGCAGGCCCCATCAAAATATCACGTGGGTCTGCTAGGAGGTGGTCCCTTTACTCTCAACCTCATCACATTAAAATGAGAACCACGTTCCCTATATTCCTCCATCAAACCATGTGTATGAGTTAACCATGTACCCCTTAAGCCTTCATCAAACCACGCGTACGTGTTAACCTTACCGTAGGTTGCTGGGCAACTTTAAGCCCTAAACTCATCATCTCCCATGGTTTATTTGTAGATTTTTCATCACTGAATCCTCTCTCCCGCCGTTGAAATTTACTCTAGGACCAAGATAATGACCTTTGGCTTCATTCTGCTATAGGTAACGTCTCCACCTCTCTTCACCTGCAAGATTGCTTGTTCAATAGTGGAATTTTGTTGGGTTCGACAGTGTTTGAGTGCATTTTGGAGTCTTTAAAAATCATTGTTGTGTATGGCATTAAGGGTTTGACTGTAATCATTTCTATTTACATGTGACTGGTACAAAAATGATCCCTCGTGAATTATTCTATCTATGGCATGGATGTTTTGATTACTATGCCCTTTTTTGACATTATTCTATGAAGTAATCACATGCAATGTGATTTAAATAGAACATTGACAAAATTTTGACCAACTTGTATAATCATGAAATTTATTGGGTATATAATAAGATACTTAATCTTCAAAGATTTTTTAATTTAATCTTATATGGAGCTGCATAAAATGTATCCACCTTTCTTCACATGCAAGATTGCTTGTTCAACAGTGGGTTTTATTTTAGCATCGTCACTGCTTGAGCGCTATGATTTATGTTGACATTATTCTATGAACTAATCTCATGTAATGTGATATAAACAGAACATTGATGAAATTTTAACCAAGAATAATCATGAAAATTAATGGGTTATTGTCAAATGTCGATGGGTGATCCCACAATAGTGGTTTATAATTTTTGGCCAAACTAGACACTGAAATTATTTTTTTAAACTAAATCTTCACATTTAGGCACCTATAGCGGCTAAACCATGAAGAATTTGAAGATGATGAAAACTAGAGTCTCATCACATTTTGTCTGTAGATTCTAAAAATATGTTTTTCAAAAATTTTGGAGTCATATAGCACTTCTTTCTCCATCTCCCATGAAAACTAGTTTTTTTAAAAAACCAACATTTTTAAAACGTGACGCACACCGTATAACGCATAAATTTTTTTCCATGAAGGATAAAATTCTAATTCTTTTGAATTTAGATTTTTAACTCTGATATCTACTACTTCCACTTGGTTAGAAAGTTTTTTATTGAATATTTTTTCTTTAATCAAGTTTTAAAGTCAAACTAATTACAATTCAGACATAGCGCGACCGTATAACGCACAACTTTTTTTGTATATATCAAAAATCAATTTATTTTTTTTGTTGGATCAAGGACTTCAATATCTGGTGCACACATATTTTTCAAATTTTTTTTTTGATAATTTTCTATTTTTCCACACGGGCATAATAGAAACCTTCATTTTTGATGAAAAACCTATGTTTAATAAAACTAAAAAAACAAATACATAATGAAAGCTAAACATATTAAAATTATATTTTTTGGATAGCTCGTTCTGAGGACTACCTAATTCAAGTTGGGTTTGTGAAGATTCCTCCATTTTCATCCTCAACCCGAGCTTCGAAGTGCCAAAATTCAGGTTTTTTTTGTGTCTCAGGGAGGGGATGAGGAATAAAGGGGGTTCGAACGAACCCATAGGGGTTCAGCGAACCCCCTTCTATAAGGGGTTTTGATGGATTTTTTGGTGGGAAAGTATTAGGAGGGTTCGTCTGAACCTAGGTTCTAGCGAACCAATAGGTTCGTATGAACCCCTAAAATCATTTTTTTTTGCCATGCATTCATTTTCTGTGAGTTTTCCTTCCTCACTTCAATTGTAAACCACTATTGTGGCTTCACCCCGGTATAATCAATTTTTTTTTGGGTTTTCATATTTTTCCCCAAATTGTTAAGGGGCTTTAGGATACGGGTTAATGGGGTTAATGGAAGATCCAACTTCCAATCAATTCCCACTTTCTTCAAACATTTGCCTCATTTTTCTCTTTATCTTTTGTCGCACTACACAGGTAAAAATAGAACCTTGCTGTCACAGGTTAATGAATGTCACAACACTTTGCTTGTGATTAATTACCTCTTCTATGGAACCTTTAATAGATTTTTACTTTGTGTTTGGCTCATGGACTACCACTTGCACTCTATCATTACCTTGTGACTATCAACTACTAGGTCTTTTTTTCTTGTCACTATGACTATCTGTTTTTATTATTGTCATACATAAAATGTTTCCTTCAAGACGATTGTCCTATATGTCACAATCCATAGTCCTCTAACAAGAACCCATATATTTATCACTATTTGATCACATGACTAACACCTAGCCACTAGACTATTCTCCTACCTATTCAAACTTTATTTTGAAACAAAACTGGAGCTACAATATCTTTTTACTTTAAAATATAATGATAGTAACTTTGACACGACTCAAAATTCTCCTCTCTTCACTTTCAAAAATTTGCTTTTTTATAAAAATGGAAAGCTCATGGTTCATAGCTAAAATGGTATTCTTGAACTCTTCAATCTATAACAAGAAACTTAGCTCCCACTACCATTTCATGTCTAAGAATTGTCTTCTTAGGTTTGTCAAATTTATTAGACATCATTTTCATAGTTATAAGTTTCTCATTATAAAATCTAGAACTTCCCCTAACGACATTGTGATTGACTTCTCCTTTGTCGTTTTATGACCATTATATGCTTGATTTTGTCAATATTTCTCTCTATAACCTCTACAGGTCTTTTATAATTCCTCTTGTCATCACATACTACTATTCTCTCCTCTCTTGCAAAACTTGTGTTTGCATCATCCCATATTGAACACCTCATAGATAAATTTGATATGCTTTAAGATTAGAGTAAGTCCTTTTTTGATAGGTCTATCCCTTATTTGTCGTATACATACTATGTGTCTTGCCACAATTTGACACAATTATTTTTGTGATTTTAGGCTCTCTTTTGACTTTCCTTTATCTCCTATGATGTTTGAAACTCCCGCCTTCGTATGTGCTCTATGACTCTAATCTATAGACTATGTCTAGGCTTTATGGGTAACATGAATGTCCTTCATCGATTGGTATCACATACATTGAAAATCACTATCATGGTATGAACTATTCACTATCTACGATTCCCTTCCGTTTCTTATGGAAAACCATTGATATTGATCTACTAACTATTCATGCATAAACAAACTATGGGGATTTGGACACGTTTGGCAATGATTGGAAAACATTATCCTATACCTTTTGGTTGAGATGATAACATTTGGTAGGTCTTTTCCATACTCCTAGCTATTTAAAATTCACAATGTTGTGATTACCATTTAGAACACCTATGAGCATCATCTTATTCAAAGATGTTTATCAAAGGTCAAAACTTGAAAGAAACAAGTTACATGTCAACAGTTAAAACTAATTTGTTTATTTGTTTATCAGATGTTTATTAGATGTAATTTGTTCACATAATTTCAAAAAATATATGACCATTTTTATATCACAATAATGTAATTTTTATACCTCGTGCAAAGTAGCCAATAGATCCTTTTAGCACACTTGCAGAAGTCATTGAATTCACTGTATTCTCAAAAAAGAGTTTGGCAATGCCAAAGTCTACTATATATGGAGTCATATCATCCCCTAATAGCACATTACTAGGCTTTAGGTCACAATGAATGACTTGCACAAAGCAATAATGATGCAAATATTCCATTCCTTGTGCTATATCCTTTGCTATTCTTAATTGATCAGCCAAACTTAATTTGCATTCATCTTCTCCCTCAAGATATAGCCACCCCTCCAAACTTCCATTTGACATGAATGGAAGAACCAATGCTTTAACAGTATATATATAGATCAAACATTTAACACTTCCATGTAATCTAATATATATCATATTATATATGTATAATCTTATATAGATAATAAAGGTGAAAATGAGGAAGAAAACCATGGGTGATGATGAGTATATGGCTTAAATATTCCCAACAACCCGTGGTTAAGTTAAGACATACGCATGGTTTGATGAAGGCTTATGGGGCACGTGGTTAACTCAAATGCATGGTTTGATGAAGGAATATGGGGCATGTGGAGAACATTTTAATGTGATGAGGTTGAGATTAAATGGACCACCTCCTAACGGACCCACGTGATATTTTGATGGGGCCTGCATACAAACGTAACTTGAAATAGGTGAAATGATAATTGTAAATAGGCCTTTTTTCATTCAACACACCATTGTTTGGCAGGAAAATACAAATGTGAAATTCAATCACCACAATTCAATGCATTCAATATACACATTCAAATGATTTTATAAGAGGCAATTTCTAGTGTCATTTTCATTACGAATTCTCCTATGCTTTCACTGCATATCCTCTACAAAATTGACCTCTGTACATATAACAAAACATAAAACATTTTATAATTCATATGTACGACTAAATTTATGCAAGCCACCTATTTTGTCAATTACACCAAATATAAAATTTATTTCCTATGAGCCATGATAGAGCTCAAGCATAATTGGCCACTGCAAAATGAAATGACATTGTTTCCCATGAAGATTCAATTTGCACATTCCAATGATTTTATAAGAGGGAGTTTCCTATATATCCTTTGCAAAATTCAGAGCTTACTAAGGCAACCTATGCACATTACCTATGTACATTCCTCTTAAAAGGGAGCTTATTCATGTTGGTACACCCAAAATAACTAAATTCATATTTTTATTTATTAGTATACCGGATTTACATTTATGTTGTCTATTTCATTATTCAATATACTCTTTTATATTTATGTACTCAGTGTCTACATTATTTTCAGCCATACAGAATATTCATTTTTGACTTAGCTATTCAAATGATCATTATCCATTATGTAATCATATCACAACATACAATATATTTATCTATTTTCTTCCACTTATTTTATGAGTTTCAATAATTAGATTACATATTTGTATATACATATACATATGCATGTACATGTATATGTATATACAAATATATATACACATGTATATGTTTGTATATACATATACATAAACATATACACGTACATGTATATGTATATGAAGGTACATATACATATACATGTACATGTATATGTATATACAAATATATATACACATGTATATGCATATGTATACATGTATATGTATATACATATACATGTATATGTATATACATATACATGTATATGTATATACATAGACATGTATATTTATATAGATATACATATATTTATTGAAAGTCGTGGCACAAAGTATATGCACAATACACACTGTCAAATAGATTTGTGCAATGGTTTTCAATAAATATATGTATATGTACATGTATATGCATATAGATATACATGTATACACATGCATATATATGTATATATATGTCCTTTCTATTGCACTCTGCCATGTATGGTGCCATCATATGTAATAAACACTGTTATTTTCAGCTTCATACCAACGATCAAAACATTGTGGATTTTAATGTTCCAATCAAAACTCTTATTGTTGTGCATGCAATATTGTAAGGATGATTTGATGTGGGAATGTTACGAGTACCGAGTACTACCCTTGTTTATTACAATTATTTTGCAGGCAAGCGAGAGCGTGGAGAGGTGAATAAAGTATGTGGATTATCAACATACCAACAAAGTTGTGTTTGTTAACACAATAAACTATATAGGAACATTTTGCTCTTAATTCTTTATGATATGTTTTTTTATTTTTTGATATACATATGTTCATAAATATATACTTTTCTTATCAGATGCTTATTTGATTGGAGGAATATATTTATTTTCATTGGTCTGTTAATGGCAGGCATGCGCAGACTTCTCTGTAATCAATAGAAGACATTCAACGTTAATGACAGGTAAAGTCTATGACTTTACTTTGGAAATGACCTAGTAATAATGAAAAATGTATCTTTTTATATATATGGCTGAAAGTTAGATGAAATGAGCAATAGTATACAGTAATTATGAGATTAGTTAGTATTAGATTAGTTATATATCTGCATGCATTTACATATATATAAATATTATAGGTATATATGTACATACATATATATGGTTATGCATATATGTATTTACATATATAACTATATATATATGTGTGTGTCTATGTGTATATATATAATTAATCTAATAATTAACATGTAGTTTCATTAATTTTTGATACTAATAATTGATAAGAATATATCATTCTCTTCATATTCCTTCATCAAACCACGCATATGGGTTTACCTAACCGCTGGTTGCCGAGCATCTTTAATCCCTAAACTCATCATCTCCAGTGGATTTTTTGGTAGGTTAGTATTTGCAAACAATCATATATTCTTATCAGCTTGTGTGTGTGTATATATATATATATATATATATATACATACAATCTGATAAGAATATATCATTTTTTGCAAATATATATATAAAATATTATAATAGAATATCATTGTCTGCAAATTGTGTTTGCAAACAAAGTTTTGTGATTATTTTTTATTGACAAAGACTGAAACATAGTGTAATAAGTGAGACCACATAAAATAGAAGGTTGAAACCATCCTCAAACATATAAGGCATACAAATTCGAGGTTCCAATAGCAAACAACAACATTATGTAAGGAAAGATAAGATGTGGAACAAACTTTCCTAATGCCAAAAACTCAAGGAAGAATGTAGATATGACTTTAAATTTTGCAATTATAGTTCAATAAGATACACACGAAAAGAATAAAAAAAAAGAGAAATGGACACATACACAATTGGACAACAGATTTACGTGGGAAACCTAGGTTATGGGAGAAAAACCCACCACACCAAGTAAAGCCTCTTTATATTTCAATAAACAAAATTACATACACAGATCAGACTTCACTTTCAAATGCCAAATTTATAGCAACAACATTTCCCTGATGAACCTTGTATAGAACATCACTATTTCAATGCTCTCAAAAGCATACAATGAATTCACACACACTGATCAATTCATGTTCGATTCAAACAAGTCTTTTTCCACTGAATTCATCATCATCGTCGACCATTTAAAAGAATCATCCTTTCGTTCACGATCTGTTGACCTTCCACACAAGAACGGTCACAATAGTTCAACTGCCAATGGTTCTCCTTCTGCTTCTCTCACTAGTCCAAAACAGACCACATAGGATAGTCGTTTGGTCAAAATGAGTTCAACTATGTCACATGTCGGTGAGACACCAGACCATGTATCATTGATGCCAAAGAGCTCGATCAAAGAGACATCGACAAGACCAAGGCTATCGACAACATCTTGAGAAGTCAGATTGATAATTCAAGTCTCTCGATGTCACAAGGAAACCAACTATCCTTATCAGAAAGAGTCACACTGAACACAAAACCATCAGCCAAACATACTCTATCGCTAAGTCTCTCATAGAACTTTTATGTCATCCCAACCAAGTATCATTGGCCTGAGTCATACCGAATGCAAACCCATCGACTAGACATGCTCTATCACTAAGACTCTTATAGATCCTTTATGTTAATCTGATACGTCCATCAACAAGAGTCTCTGTGACATTCAACGTGAACAAATCCATCAACGAGACTAGCACTATCGGAATGAGTCTTAACGATATACATCATGTGTAAATCCATCGGTGAGACATCTGTTGTCAGAATGAGTCATAAAGTCACTCCGAAGAATCATAACTCCCTGATGACATTCGTCACCGAGAGTCTCCCCGATGTTCACCAAGAACCAACCCATCGACAAGAGATCTGTCACGACAGAATAGGTTATGAATCTTTCTCTGACAGCCCATGTCTTGCCAATGACTTCCGTCGGCAAGACAGTTCCAAAGTCACGCCGATCTGACCTCTTTAGAAGTTTAGAACATAGTTGCTAGTCGGTAAGACATTTTGAGGGTCTCACCAATTTTTCTCTTTCAGGAGTTTCATGTCGGTAAGTTTGAGGCACATTTTCCAACAATCTCCCACTTGACGAAGATCTTACTGACACCTCCAGAGAACAACAAAACTACTAAAATTCATGGGCACCAAGTCCCATTGAACTAGCACACCACCTGTACTTGTCTGTGCTCACTGGTTTCATCAATGCATCTCCAACATTTTCCATAGTATCTACTTTTTCTAAAGAGACCTTTCCATCCTCCACCATATCTCATACAAAGTGATACTACACATCAATATGTTTCTTCTTGGCATGGAAAGTAGGATTTCTCGTTAGACAAATAGCACTCTGACTGTCACAATAAATTATAATTTTCCCTACATCAAACCCAATGTTAGAACACAAATGTTTTAACCAAATTGCTTCTTTATAGGCATGTGTAGCTGCCATGTATTCTGCCTCTATAGTGGACAAAGTGACTACATCCTACCGCTTACTCATCCAACTAACTGCACCACCATTCATCATGAAAATATATCCATTGGTGGATCTTCTACTGTTAATGTCCCCTGCCCAATCAAAATCCACAGACCCTCGAATGTTGAGAGTCCTCTGTGATTCAACCAAATTTTCATGGTAACACAAAGCATATTCTGAAGTGCCCTTCAGATATCTAAACACTCTTTTCATAGCATCCCAATGTGTCCTTCCAGGATTCACCATAAAATGACTAAGTACTCCCAATGCTTGGGAAATGTCTGGCCTTGTATAGACCATTGTATACATTAAACTGCCAACTACACTAGCATAAGGCACTCTAGTCATGTCCTCCATCTTAGTAGGAGATTTTGGACAATCTTCAATAGATAGCTTTGTTCCCTACAAAACTGGAACAATTAGCTGCTTGCACTCAGTCATACAAAATCTCTCCAGAACTGTATTAATATACTTACTCTAGCTGAGCCAAAGTTTTCTACTCTTTCTATGCTTGGTTATTTCCATTCCCAGAATATACCTTGTTGCACCAAGATCTTTCATTTCTAACTTTGCATACAACTGAGAATTTAGATCAAAAATCATTAACTTACTATTGTCTATGAACAACATATCATCAACATAGAGAGCAATAATAAGAACACGATAATTTTCAGCTTTGAAGTACACACAATGATCAAATTTCGATCTTACAAATCCCAATGACAAAACAAACGTTTCAAACTTCTGGTACCACATTCTAGGAGATTTTTTTAATCCATATAGAGATTTTTTCAACTTGCAAACCAGATTTTCTTTACCTTTTTCCACAAAGTGCTCAGGCTAGGACATATAAATTTCTTCTTCAAGATCACCATGAAGAAATGTTGTCTTTACATCCGTTCAATCTCTAAGTCATACACAGCTACAAGTGACAAAAGAAATCTGATAGACATCAGCTTAGCTACAGGAGAAAAAAATTCTCCATAATCAATTCCCTCTACTTGGGAATATCCCTTCGCAACCAACCTTGCCTTATACTTTTCCACCCTGCCATCCAAACCTATTTTCTTTTTAAATACCCATTTGCAGCCAATAGATTTTTGCCTTCAGGAAAGGGCACCAAACTCCAAGTGTCATTCTTTTCTAATGATGCCATTTCTTCATTCATGGCTTCCAACCAAGAGTTTGAATCAAGCATTCTAATTGCCTCTTTAATAGTCCTAGGCTCATCAGTTCTAGAAATTAAAGCATAGGCACAAGTAGAATCTAACATAGAAAACCCATACCTATCAGGTTGCTTTCTTTCATGTGTTGAAACCTCACAGGCTGAGGCTGAGATTGTTCTTCTTCTTCAAAACTCTCAGAACTACATGAGCTCTCAGTTTCAGGTACATTTTGAATTTTCAATTCCTCTTTATCTAGTGTCAGAGGAATTTCAACTACATCCCTTTTATTTTCTGATTTTTTCGCTGACTGCAAATCCAAAGTAGAAGGCTTCAGCTCACAAAAAATAACATTTTTGTTGTACAAAACCTTCTCTGTATTAGAATTCCAAAGCTTGTATCCTTTTATGCCAGCACTATAGCCAATAAAAATACATTTAAAAGCCTTTTTCTCCAAATTAGATCTTTTTTCATTTGGCACATATGCATATGCCTCATAGCCAAAGACACAAATGTGTCTAAGAGAGGGCTTCTTTCTAGACCCTACTTCCAAAGGTTTTTTCTCAACAAGAGAGAAATTCAGAGAATGATTTATTAAATAACATGCTATTGCAACTGCCTCAGCCCAGAACTTCTCCTTCAAGCCAGCACTGCTCAGCATACTTCATGCTCTTTCCATCACTATCCTATTGAACCTTTCAGCAACTCCATTTTTCTGCGAAGTGTAGGGTGTAGTTTTATGTCTTTTAATTCCATGATCTTTACAGTACCTTTTGAACTCATCATAACAAAACTCACTGCCATTGTCAGTCCTTAAAATTTTTATTTTTTTTCTAATCTAATTTTCCAGAAGGTTTTTAAATTCCTTAAAATGACTGAATACTTCTGATTTACTTTTCAAAAAATAAACAAATTCCCTTTTTGAATTATCATCAATGAACGATACATAATATCTTGATTTAGACAAAGAAGGAACATTTACTAGACCAAAAA
Organism: Sequoia sempervirens; assembly: GCA_007258455.2. NCBI lineage: Eukaryota > Viridiplantae > Streptophyta > Pinopsida > Cupressales > Cupressaceae > Sequoia > Sequoia sempervirens. The sequence goes on from VDFB02034535.1 coordinate 56,240, forward strand.
AATCAGAATGTATGTAATCAAATAAACCAGAAGATTTATGAGGACTAGAGTAAAATGAAACACAATGTTGTTTACCATATATACAATGTTCACAAAATTTTAATTCAAGGTTATAGTCATCAAGCCCCTCAAACAGGTTTTTATTTTTCAAGGTTTTTAAACCTTTTTCTCCAATATCGCCAAGCCTATGATGCCAGAGCATAGTCTTTTCTATTGGAAGATTAACTTCCATAGAATTTTCACTATCAGGAACTTTTTCCTCCTCTCCACGAGTAGTCTTTTGTGACTTTGCAGAGACACTATTGCATTGAACAACAAATGCGTCCAGCTTATACAAAGTACCAATACGAGCACCCCTAGCTAGCACCATTGAGCCTATACTCATTTTACAACCATTTCCAGAGAATGTGACTTGCACTCCAACATCATTCAACTTACTAACAGAAAGTAAATTTTGAGCCATACCTAGTATATGCATTACATCATTGATTCCCTTCACTCTTCCATCAGGGAATTAAATTCTGACTCTTCCACGACCAACTATTTCTAGAGATGAATCGCTTGCCAAATACACCCTTCCACCATCATATTGTTCATACTTAGTGAACCAATCTCTATGAGATTTCATGTGGAAAGATGCCCTAGAATCAATCAGTTAGACATCATCTGATGCCTGAGTTGCCAAGGCTACAATGAAGGTGCATCTGCATCACTCTGAGAAGAATCATTGTCAAAATTCTTCTTCTTCTTCTTCTTCTCCTCTTTGCAATCCTTTCGGACATGACTAGGCTGCCCACAATTCTAGCACTTCACCTTGGACTTCTTGCCAAGATACTTTGATCTCCCTTCTGATTTCGATTTGGACTTCTTGTCCTTCTTCTTTCCTTTTTCTTTTGATATGCCTCAAACAACAAGAGCCTCCTTCGCCATCTCAGAATATTTTCTTCTCATCTCTTCTGATAACAAAGAAGCAACATCTTCCATCTTAAAATTGGATGTCGTACTCCCAATAGCCATCACCAAGTGATCCCAAGAATCCAGAAAAAAACATACCAATAGCATACATCGATCTTCTTCATCAATCTTCACCCCCACAGATGCTAACTGAGCAATCAACATGTTGAAAGCATTCAAATGATCAGTAACAAATGCTCCTTCCTACATTTTCAAAGAGTACAACTTCTTCCTCAAGAACAAACTATTCACCAAGGACTTTCCCCGATAAATAGCTCCCAGTCTTTTCCACAAAGAAGATGCAATCTTTTCTTCATGAACGTTTAGAAGAACAAAGTCTACCAAACAAAGCCTTATCAACCCCTTTGATTTTTGATTTGTGAGGTCCCAATCCTCTTGCTTCATTCCTATAGGTTTCGTTCCAGACACAACAAGCCAAAGATCACAATAAACCAACAGATCTTCCATTTTGAGTTTCCACAACTCAAAATTTTTGCCATTGAATTTCTCAATTTTAATCTTTCCTGATGTGCTTGCCATATTAATCTGTAATTTAAATTACAAGACTTCTACAAGACTCCCACTGAACAGAATTGACACAAAAACCTCAACCTACCCACAAGGATAACACAACTGGCCTGGCTCTGATACCACTTGTAAGGAAAGATAAGATGCGGAAAAAACATTCCTAATGCCAAAAACTCAGGGAAGAATGCAGATATGACTTTAAATTTTGCAATTACAGTTCAATAAGATACACATGAAAAGAATAAAAAAAAAGAGAAATGGACACATACGCAATTGGACACCAGATTTATGTGGGAAAACCCTTATAGGAGAAAAACCCACCACACCAAGTAAAGCCTCTTTATATTTTAGTAAACAGAATTACATATAGAGATCAGATTTCACTTTCAGATGTCAAATTTACAGCAACAACATTTCCCTGATCAACCCTGTACAAAAAATCACTGTTTCAATGCTCTCAAAAGCATACAATGAATTCACACACATTGGTCAACTCGTGTTCGATTCGAACAATTTTTTTTGCCAAACTCACCATCATTGTCGACCATTGCCAAGAATCATCCTTTCATTCATAGTCTATTGACCTTCCACACAAGAATGGTGACAATAGTTCAACTACCAATGGTTCTCCTTTTGCTTCTCTCATTGGTCCAAAACAAACCATGTAGGACAGCCGTTCGGTGAAAATGAGTTCAACTATGTTGCATGTCGGTGAGACACCAGACCATGTCTCACCAATTCCAAAGAGTCCGATCATAGAGCCATCGACAAGACCAAGGCTATCAGCAACATCCTGAGAAGTCAGATCGATAATTCAAGTCTCTCGATGTCACAAGGAAACAAATTATCCTTATCGAAAAGAGTCACATCGAATGCAAAACCATCGGCTAGACATGCTCTGTCACTAAGTCTCTCATAGAACTTTTATGTCATCCCGACCAAGTATCATTGGCCTGAGTCATACCGAACACAAAACCATTGGCCAGACATGCTCTATCACTAAGAATCTTATAGATCTTTTATGTTACTCTGATATGTCCATTGGCAAGAGTCTCCCTGACATTCAGCATGAACAAATCCATTGGCGAGACTTGCACTGTCAGAATGAGTCTTAACGATATACAACATGTGTAAATCCATCAACAAGACATTTGTTGACGAAATGAGTCATAAAGTCACTCCAAAGAATCATAACTCCCTGATGACATTCATCACCGAGAGTCTCCTCGATGTTCACCAGGAACCAACCCATTGACAAGAGATCTATCATGACATAACAGATTATGAATCTTTCTCTGATAGCCCATGTCTTGCTGATGACTTCCGTCGGCAAGAAAATTCCAAAGTCACACCGATCTGACCTCTTTAAAAGTTTAGAACACAGCTGGTAGTTGGTAAGACATTCTGAGGGTCTCACCGATTTTTATCTTTCAGGAGTTTCATGTCAGTAAGTTTGAGGCACATTTTCCAACACATTAGGACATTTTATAATAATATCATAGTTATATTTTGAATCAAATTGCAATAATTGATTGGGTGGTGTGAGAGAAAAACATGGCTCGAACATACTTGAAACATTAGAAAATATTACTCAAAGCTTGTATTAATCTTCTCCCCTTAAACATATGTGAGGTTTGAAACATAATTACATCAACAATATCACATCTTATAATCATATCACAGATATAACTTTAAGTAGATAAACAGATCTGATTTGCAAACCAAATCACCAAAATATATTGCTACATCGATTAAAAAACAAAATTGAATATGCACATAATCAACTGTCCATATTTCTAGGAAAAGGAGGTGGCGTGATAAATCCGCCAATAACTGAGTCAGGTCCACTTGTAGAAGGTGATACTTGGTTAATACCTCCTTGAAGGCATGTTGCTATTTGAGCAAGTAATGCCTGGCTTGCATCAGCAGTTAATCCCATTTGTTGTGAACCACTCCCAACCTGCATATTGTTGATGGCTGTAAAGGCTGGTGACAAAATGATCATCATATCAAGTAGGATAGGATGTTGGGAGGGTAGAGGATCCCCCACTGTAGATTTACGTTTTCTCTTCTCTACTTGTTTTGCTTTATTTTTTGCTGCCTTTTGTAGACGTTCAACCTTGGCCTGCTCCTGTCCAATGGATTTCTCTCACATTCTTATCATTTTCTGCTCATCTTCTATCACTTTCCTTTCTTGCTTCTCAGCCCTTGTTGCTTCCTTTATAATTGCTTCTGCTTCATAGTCTGCCTTTCTCTGCAACATCTACTCCTTCTTACGTTGTTGCAACTCCTCTTGCCTTTTCTTCTCTATCTCTTGTTGGCAGAAGAATTTGATGAAGGCGTTAGATGTTAGTACTTGGGGCTTCCTACTAAGGCGAAGCACTCCCAAATGGCCTCTCCGTGATGTTCCTTGCACCATCTACACTGGAAGTTTCAAGAATTTTCTATTTGGTCTTATTTTTTGCGATCCATCATGTGGGGTGCATGGCACAAACTTAGCTTCTTCCTCACTAATAGTATTTTCATCTTCACTTTGCCCATCACTATGCTTTTTCCTATTCCTTGCATTAGTTAGGTAATGTATTAGTTTAGCTTGATCAAAGTGTGGTGCGGAAGGCATAAAGAGATTGAATTCTTCCTTAGTTGGATTTATTTGCACTCCAAGGTTTGTGGTTGCTTCATGCATCCATTCCAGTTGGCTAACTTGAGTTTTCAAACTCAGGCCTGCTGATGTAGTGGTTGTATCTTCAGTGCGGGGGTGCAATAACTGGTTGAACTTTTGGTTGGAAATCTACAAAAACTTGTTGTATTTCTGCTTGAATGTGTGTTTTAGTTTCATCACCCCCATTGCATTCTGCTGCAACATCACTTGCCACTTCCCTTGCATCATATTCCCTCACAAAACCATCTATTACATCCTCATTGTAACCAAGAAGATGCAAGCATGTCTCTACTACCATAACATCGTCTCCAGTTTCCATTGTGACTAGTTCATCTTCTATTGTAGGAGTTGCAAGATCATCTTCAACAACATAGCCCTCACTTGGCCCCATGTCATTGTAAAGGGCTAACTGATTAAGAGGCCAAGTTCCTATTCTGTGGAACCCACTAACAATGTTGCTTGGTTTCAAGGCTTTTCTGAAAGCTTGGCCTGCAAGAGTTGCCAACTCTTCACATCCAATATCAATATGCAGGTTTACAGCTTGCCAAATGGTTCTTTCCTCTCTGAAATATGCCTTGAATGGAGCAAAAATGCTAACATCCAATGGTTGCAACTTGTGACTAGTATGAGTAGGTAGCATTAGCAGGTCTATTCCTAATTTTTTTGATTCTTTAATGGTCTTGAAAGCCACGTGGCTGCCATGACCGCCAAAAATGAGAAGGGCCCTATTTTTTGGTGAAACCCCATAGGGGATATTAGCTGCAAAATGGTCTAACCATTTGACAAATATTTCCTTTGTCATCCACGCATGTTCTTGGATTGCCATCAATGCCCCTACCTCACAATTAAAGATATAGTTTTGCATGTGCCTCTTTGATTTAAACAAGTAGAACCCAAGAATGCTTATCTCAGCTGCACTTACATAAGCCAACACTATGATCCACTCTCTACTTTTTGAAACAAAATGTGGTACACATTTTGTACCCAATTTGGCAATAACTCTCATGCCACAGTTCCTACCAGCCTGAATACTAGTATCATCATAGTTCCATATTCGACTTGCTCCATAGTGATTAAGGTTGATCAGGTTCTCAAGGTTGTCATAGAATGGTTGCATGACAAAAGAACGAACCATAATCACTCTATCACTATCCACTCCTTTAGATGTTCTAATTGTCAAATCTGGGTGCCTTCTTCAAAATCCTACCCACCATGACCTCCCAGGCACCCCATTTGTGAAAGGATTGGTTCGACTTGTAGTTATTTGGAGAGCGTTGCACATTGTGCCTCCATAGTCTAGAGAGTGTCGCACCTTGCTCGCACTAGGTGTTTCCTACAAGCAGAGAATAAGATAAACATATAAGTTAATATATAATTTTATTAATGACAATTCAAATGACAAGCAAGTATATAATAAAAAAATGTAAATGAGTGAGTGCGAAAATACATACTGTGTGCGTCTCGAGGCAAAATGAAATAGCCCTAAGGGTGCTATCAGTCACCCATGTGAGCTCCTCCTTAGACATTAACTGTTAAATAGACCATGTAAATAAATATTAGTACTTGACACTGTCTCTTATTAATATTCATTTTTAAAAAAATGCAAGTTATGAATTTACACCTTAAATGTTACCTGTGTAACTACTCCAATGTCCACCTCTCTAGCAGGAGAGGACTTTGTAGGGTGTGCTCCACTCCCCTACGTGTGATCTAATATAATCTCCACATCCTGGATGTCATAATCAGAAGTGTCTAATGGAT